>JAKCPI010020209.1:0-155659 GCA_023213315.1 Euborellia annulipes | reverse complement strand
TGAAAAATAATTTAATTTTTAGCTTTATGTAAAATATAAAAAAATCTGGAGTGACTGGCGCACAGTAAAAGCAAATGTAAATTAAAAATGATAATAATAATTAGTCAACAAACAATAGAATCAGCAGTCAACAAGATCAATAGGCTGTCAGAAATTGCTGGAAAAGTTGGACTCCAGATCTCTATTCAAAAGACGAAATATATGACGAACATCTGTGATGAACCTGAATGGATGAACACCAATCGAGGAAAAATAGGACGAGTCAAGAATTTTAGGTATCTCGGTGAAATGATCCAGGAGAATGGATTAGAAGAAGAAGCAATTAATGTCAGGATGAGGAAGTTAGACCAGGCATATCATCTGATAAAGACAGGGCCGCAGACAGGGGGGGGGGGGCTGTATCCCCGGGGCTGACCCCCGGGGGCCGGGCCCAAGCCCCCCCGGGCCCTTAAGCTAAAATCTTAAAATTTCAATAAAAAAAAAATAATTTTCTTGAAATTTTTTATTTGATTTGAGCTTAAAGGGATTTCCAAAAAATGATTTTTTTAATTGAAATTTTACGATTTGATCTAAAGGGCCCGGGCCCCTCAAGAAAATAATTTTTTTTTTAGTCTTAAAATTTCAATTTAATTTCTTGAAAAAATTTTTTTTTCCTGAGGGGGCCCGGGCCCTGTAAGCTCAAAACAAGATTGATAAAATATTTTTCTCAGGATAGCAAAAAAACGCATATTTCAGTGACTAATTTTCAAAAAAATTTCCATATCCCCCAGGCCACCCAGGAATGGCCTCAATCAATTATGGTAACCCTATGTTTTGGAAATTTTGAAAAATTTTTAAATATCTTTTTTATTTAAATAAACATTGTAAGCTATGTAACTGTTTCAAAAATTGTGTAAAAAAATTTATTGGCATGAAGGCCACAATAGCCTTTTACATATTAACAAAAAACTTTAAGGGTGGGGGGGGGGCCGTATTATTAAGTAGCCCCGGGGCCCGTCATTTCTGTCTGCGGCCCTGGATAAAGAATATTTATAATAAAAAGTCTAAAAGTATAGGGGCCAAGTTCCGACATTATAATACAGTTGTAAAACCTGAAGGCTTATATGCGTCCGAAACTTCGACCATGAATAAACAAGGTCGGCTGGGAAAACGAGAGCGTAGGATGTTAAGGAAAATACTAAGTAATAGATGGGTGAATGGGCAATGGCGAATGAGACCAAATGAGGATTTGTACTGCAAGACAGAACCTAACACAACAACCATTAAGAAGAGGCGACTGTTATTCTACGGTCATCAGGATGGACGGTGACCGTCTAACAAAAAGAATCTGGAGTTTCATTCAAACTAAGAAAACAAGGCCGAGATGGTTCGAAGAATGTGAAAAAGATCTTAGGCAGATTGGTATCTCAGAGAGGGAAATTCCTGACAGGTTTAGAAGATTGGTGACCAACTACCAAGGTTTTAAAATGGCATCAACATCCAAAAGACGGAGAGGACCTTTGTCTAAAGAACATAAGCGGGCACTACTTGGTGGACTCAGAAGATACTGGCAGGAAGTCAAAGCTGGTACAAGAACTATATAGAGCCAGACAATAAAAGGAAATTGGTTGTTACCACGCAGTTAGTTCATAAAGGCTCAACTCGAAAGAAAAAAAAAAATTAGTCGGAGAGCTAGCGACAAAAATGGGCAGGAGTTTTCTGAAGACTATAGGTTGCATTTTAGTGATGGAAAGATACTCTAGAGTCAGCACTTGTAATAACGGGGCGTTTTGCGGGAATAAGCAGGTAAAGTTGCGGGAAGATGATTTTTCGCTATATCTCGAAAACTCTGCAGTATTCCGCAAAAATTCATCTATACAAAAATAATCGAAATTAAATTACAAACAAAAATGGTCTAGTACATAATCACGCTAAAGTTAACGGTTCGGGAGATATAAGAGGGATTAAAATTTGATGGTTGTCATGGTCCAACAAGATATAAATATTCTGTCTCCTTTCATTATGAATTATAAATTTTACCCCTCAAATTCCTCCCGAACTGTGTCACTTTAGCGTGATTATGTACTAGAACAGATTTTTGTTTGTAATTTAAATTCGATTGTTTTCTGGTATCAAGATAAAATTTTTGCGGATGAATCGCATAACTTTTACCCCTCTAAAGAGATATTTGCGAAAAACCATCTTCCCGCAACTTTACCGGCTTATTGGCCCCGGTATTGGAAGTGCTGACTCTAGAGTATCTCTCCATTACTAAAATGCAACCTATTCTGAAAATATTAGCCTTCAGAAAACTCTTGCCCATTTTCGCCACCCCCTGGACTAAATCATTGATCGTAAAGTATATAAATTTTATCTTTTCTGCTATCAGAAGCTGAAATCACAAATTTTAACACGAATGAACTGATGTAATTCTATCGCTTTGTCGCAAATAGCCCAGCAAATGATAACCAAGAAGGTATATCCATTTACGTTGGATGGCAAGAGGCTCTTATTTACGTATATTTATTTATTTACAAAATATTAACTATCAACAGATAAATGAGATATTCTTTTTTTTTTTTTATACTTAATCTCCCTACAAGGATAAATTTTTATCTCAATGTCAAATAATTTATTATTAGATTTATTAAGCTTTTAATTTTTCCCACTGATAGCATTTTGTTTTCAAAAATTTATTTATTTGAAATCTATGATGATGAAAATGTTATCTTATAATCATCAAATTTTAACTGTATTGAGAATATTCCAGAAGTTTAAATTACAGATGTATACAGGGTGCCCGGAAATAACAGGTACCTAGAAAAGGAGATGATTCTATATGAAAAAATAAGACTTTTTTCATATAAACTTATGCCCAGACGCTTCGGTTTCAAGATACAGGGGGGGGGGTCAAAGTTAAATTTTTTTTTTTTTTTTTTTTTTGAGAAACAGGATGAATAAAGAAGAGCAGCTAGTATTTGTTTTATTTATTTAAGGCCCATTAAGCTGACGTTTCGGTCTCGGTCGAGACCATCTTCAGAACAGATCTCGACCGAGACACAAACGTCAGCGTAATGGGCCTTAAATAAATAAAACAAATACTAGCTGCTCTTCTTTATTCATCCTGTTTCTCAATAATTTTATCCAGCTATAAATTTACTTTTCTCAACTTTACTTTTCTTTTTGCTAATATCTCGAGAACCGTTTGAGATACAATGTTTACCTTCTGTACACGATTTATGTTTATTATTCCACTTGTTTTATGTTCAAAGTGTTAACATTGGTTAACGGTTCTCGAGATATTAGCAAAAAACAAAAAAAATCAACTTGAATCTTGAAAACGAAGCGTCTGGGTCATGTTAAGATTATAGGAAAAATAAGTCTTATTTTTTAATGTAGAATCATCTCCTTTTCTAAGTACCTTTCCGAGCACCCTGTATACATTTCGAAAAGCATCTAAAAAATAATTAATTTATGAAATTTAAACAAAATCGTTGGAGTGAATTTTGAGAAAATCGAAAAAATTACTGAAAAAGTGCATCAGTAAAGTACTAGTACTCTTTGGCCAAATTTGTTCAAAAGCTTCGTGTCACGTCCCAGAGAGGTGCCCCCCAGGTAAGAGAAAGTAAAAACGAAGGAACAAACTCCTGAATAGACACTTTAGGTACGGCTAGTTAATTTATTTATTTTTTTTTTAATTTGAAAAAAGTTTTAACGTCTCGTTTTAGTCTTATCGATTAATTTAATATTCATTCATTTGTATGATATGTTAATATCGCAATTCGGTATTTTATCTTTCTTATAAAAAGAAACAAAAAAAAAAAAAAAAAAAAAAAAAATGTTTCTAGTATTAAAGAATGAAATAAAAATAGAAAAAAGAATAACCTTAGTAGTAGTAAAACATGGATGGCTTTTCACTTGTGCCAAGCTATTCTAGGGCAAGAACAAAGGTGATATTCTATTATAATGGTTTTCAAAGTTATTCAACCGTGCTCTATTCATTCTGCACAACTTGGAGTTGCCATTTTCATTCTATGTGCAGCTCCTCTTTATCGCGTCATCTATCAGACCAATTATCAGATGAATGCATGATCATAATGGCTTCGAAAAATGTGTTTTTTGTTTTTTTGTGCAAACTTTAAATTATTATTATTATATGACTTGTGAGAAATAAATAATTAGCAGACGAACAACGACGTATCATTGGATAATACTGAACAACAGTGAATTTGTATCGGGGTATTATTCTTGATAAAATTGATTACGAAAGTACCTTCTATTTTGCCTGATTGGATCTAGTTTTAGAGATATAGAGAAAATAAAGTTTTCATAGAAAATATGCTCCTATGTAAAAAAAAAAAAAAAAAAAAAAAAATATGCTCCTATGTTTAAGAAAATACCCCTTAAAAATATGCAGAGCGTTATAATACATATAAATTTTAATAGGATTCGGACCAGTAGGTTCAATCAAAAGTCAAAAAGTTTTCTAAAACCAAAACTTTATTTGACCCCAGACAATGTTTCGTCCACTTGCTGTACACTGTAAAAAAAAATTTTGTAATTTTACAAATGTTTAGGAAGCATATTTCCTACACATAAACACACTAAATTTAGTAAATCTTTGCAAAAACCATTTACAAATGTATTGTAATTTTCGAAAGCCGTTTGAAAATTAGAATGAAAATGTATTGTAATTTTAGAATGACATTTTAAAATTAGAGTGTAAATGTGTGGTAATTTTAGAATTCCTAAACTGCTTTCGAGAAAAAATACAATTTTTAACGAAAAATATTATACAATGTTTGTAAAATTACAATACATACTCTATTTTTCGAAGAAAATTGTAATTTTAAAATGTTTTTTTGTTGTACACATTTGTAAATTTAGTAGATAAATGCATAGTAGATATCATTTACAAGGGAAATTTGTAAATTTAGTATTCCAAAACATACTAAAAATAAGATTTTTTTTACAGTGTAGGACTGAGAGCATTGAATAATGTGAATGAGAATTTAAAATTCACAATGGAAAGAGAGAAAAATGAAGAACTTAATTTTCTAAATTTAAAAATTATAAGATGTGAAAGGAATTTAAAATTAAACATTAAAAAAAAAAAAAAAAAAAAACGGACAGAATGATCAATTTCCAATCAAATCATCCAATACAACAAAAAATAAACATTATTAATAATGAAGTAAACGAAACTAAGTATGCTGGGTCAACAGTATTAAGGTTATGGAGAAAGAAAAAACCAGCGGATGCTTTCCACGTTAAAATAATTTATTCGCAGATATTTCGGTAAGCTTAACGCAAACCATCCTCAGTGCTTCAAATTATATGATTGTGGAGCGTTTAACAAACTCATAAAATGCTTGAGAAGTCATTCTATACATGGAGGGACAAAACCACATGAAGCAAGTCACTGAGAGAAAAACAGCATCTACAGTATATACATAAGACACAATCGAATTTTTTGTATGCTTTACGATAATTTCTCACAGTGACCCACCAGGCGCGTGTACTTTCTAATACTGTAGTATACTGTAGTATTAGAAAGTACACGCGCCTGGTGGGTCACTGTGAGAAATTATCGTAAAGCATACAAAAAATTCGATTGTGTCTTATGTATATACTGTAGATGCTGTTTTTCTCTCAGTGACTTGCTTCATGTGGTTTTGTCCCTCCATGTATAGAATGACTTCTCAAGCATTTTATGAGTTTGTTAAACGCTCCACAATCATATAATTTGAAGCACTGAGGATGGTTTGCGTTAAGCTTACCGAAATATCTGCGAATAAATTATTTTAACGTGGAAAGCAGTCGCTGGTTTTTCTTTCTCCATAACCTTAATATTATTAATAATGAACTTCGTCAAATTCAAAAAATCTGTCACCCAAGTTTTATAAACGCAAATGTGGAAAAACTGAAAAATAAATGCCAAAAAAACGGATACCCCAAAAAATTTGTAAACTCTATGATTGAAAAAAAATAATCGGATAGAAAATATAATAAATGAAAATATTGAAATAAATAATTTTACTCTGTCCATTCAATATATACCTGAAATATCTAAACAAATAAGTAGAGTATTAAGGTTGTTCGGACATTAAAGCACTTTAACTGATTAAAAGCTAATTTTTTAATATGTTATTAATCACTATCAAATACGTATAAAATAAAATTTTGCAGCAGATCTGACACAGGGTTATCGTGTAATTAATTTTAAAAAAATTGAAATTTAACATGTAGCCTATGGGGAATAACGACGAAACGCACACATATCGAATTATATAGGCATCTGTGCATCTGATACAAAAACAAAAAAACTTACATTTTATTAATTCACTTCCGAGGAATACGTTAAAAATAAAATCAAAAGTTTCTGCCGACCGTTTTTAAAGATATTTTAACAAGAAAGTCAAAAAATTCTCCAAAATGACAGTCGCTAATATTTAAAAATAATGAATTCTCGAGAGTCAGACCAGCCTGGCAACGTCGCATAACATAAGTGTCTTATCTCTATGTCAGATACATTTTTTTTTCAATTTTACAATATTTTTCTCGCAAATCGTCCATTGTGTTTAAACTGATTTGCATTAAACATTGTAATATATTAAATAAAATAAAATTTAAGGCGTTTAAGATTTAAAATAGATAGTTGATGAATGCAATGTTGCCAGTTCTATATTACGTGAAAAACTGCTCAAGTCGAAAGTCATTCATTTATTATTTTTGGTAATTAAATTATTAACTTAATCCAATTATAAACTCTGATAGGTCACGACTAAATTATAATAAGGAATTTTGGCATTCAAATTTATAATTTTATTTAAAAAAAAATTTAGATTCTATTATGACTTACGATGTACTATCCGAACAACCTTAAATGAATCGAAAATAAAATTCTCGTTCAAAAATCCGAAGAATTTAAATTACAATTTTAACAATAAAGACAAGATAGACAAGTTAAATAGAAAGGAATTAATTTATTAACTGGAGTGGAAAAAAGTCCTATAGCAAGTGGGCGAAACATTGTCTGGGGTCAAATAAAGTTTTGGTTTTTTTTTACTTTTGATTGAACCTACTGGTCCGAATCTTATTAGAAATTGTAAAGAAGGTTCCTGAGCTTCATCAAATATAAATTTTAAGTTCCAGCCCAATGGAGGTCATTTAGACGTGAGAAGTTTAGAAAAATCGGATTTTTTAAGTTTTTTTTTTACTTTAGACATCCCTAATACAATTTTCCTGATGCAAAAAAAACAACATATTTTTACGATATTCTATAGTTATTTGGGTTTCCAAAAGGCATTCGTTCATGAAAATTATTTAATACAAATTTCTTATTAAATATTATAGGAAAAGTAAATTAATAAGATTTAAACTTAAACTTTCGTTCGTTGGTTCTAGTTGAAACATTTTGTAAATTAAAATTAAATATACAAATTAAACACTAGGTTATTTGTATATTTGATTTTAATTGAAAAGTAAATTCTCTGTTAGGGTGGTAGAGGGTGAGGAGGGAGAGAAAGTAATCCATTGTCTTAAAAGTAAGAATTTTACAAAAAAAAATTTATTTTTAAAGAAAAATACTATTTTGTTTATTAGAAGGGGTGATGTACACCCTTTCTCACCCTCCCCCCTTGGGGTACAAGTCTTCATCATATAATTAAAAATTGGATAATTTTATAAGTATATGTTGAGAGCAAATAAAAATTGAAAATAAAAAATTCGTTATGAAAATATTAATTACCTTAATGATAAGATGACCAAACGGGGTGTGGTGTAATGAGGTCGGGGGATGAACGTCTTATTTGCACAAATCACAACACAATATAAAATAAACTAAACACACGCGAGAGAGAGAGAGAGAGAGAGAGAGTGGAGCTGAACCGAATGACTCGTGTCTCGTCTCGAATATATCTAAAAGACAAGAGACGCCTGGCAGGTAGGCAGCAAGAAAGCCAGCTTAGATAGATCGCATTCCTCTCTGAGCGACCAAGAAATAAAATTATCAAATACATTCTCTATTAAAAAAAAAATTCTATTTACTTGCAAACTAACGGGGATTTATTCCGTTGGGAACAAATTCCAAATTAAATAACTATTAAAAGACTCACTTCATAAACGCACCCTTAAAACTCACCGCAATTTAAATAAAATACTTTCAAGTGATATTTTTTGTATTTATTTATTTATTAGGGATAAATTTGGATTAAAATAATTTGTAAAGGACTTATTTTATTTACCCATCTCTATTATCAATAAATATTTATTTTTTTATTAAGGTTTTTTACTTTCTCTTACCTCTATATATGTTAATATATAGAGAGAGAAAGTAGGTATTGGTTTCATGTGAAAAATTCGATGACGAGATTTTGATGGATATACACGTTTTGAGGTCCCCTGAAATGAACAAAATATCTCAAGAACGAAAAGAGCTAGGATGTTGAAATATTATATTTAAGTTAGTCACCCCCATTGGAAGTGACATGAAGCTTTTGAAAAAAATCAGTCAAAAAATACTAGTAACTAGGTAGAGGGGGGTGCAATTTTGCCCAATCATAAGCAAAAACATATCTCGCAAACTTGCTATTTTAAAAAATACTAGTACTTTATTAATGTACTTTTTCAGTTTTTTTTTTTTTTTTTTCGATTTTCTCAAAATTCGCTTAAACGATTTTGATTAAAATTCAAAAATCAATTATTTTTGAGACGCTCTTTAAAATGTATATTCTCATTTTCCCATTGAAATTTTTTGAAGACCCTATGGTAACAAAATATAAATATTATTTTACATCTTGAAAATCGAATGTACCCTACTGACGGAAACTAAATACATTTCGACAAAAAAAATCTGGAGTGACAAGCACAGTCCACAACTTTCGATTACCGAAGGTAAGAGTGCTGTGCGCCAGTCACACCAGATTTTTTTATTATAAAAAAATATTAAATTAAATTGATATGAGAAAATATTTATATTTTGTTACCATGGCAACCATTTCTCTTATCTTTTCTATGGAGTACAAGAGTAAAGTGGTCTTCAGAAGATTTCAATGACAAAATGAGAATATACATTTTATTGAGAATCTAAAAAATAATTGATTTTTGAATTAAAAAAAAATATTTGATTGAATTTTGAGAAAATTGAAAAAAACTGAAAAAGTGCATCAGTAAAGTACTAGTACTCTTTGGTCGATTTTGTTCAAAAGCTTCATGTCACGTCCCATGGGGGTGCCTAACTTAAATATAAAATTTCAACCTCCTAGCTCTTTTCGTTCTTGAGATATTTTGTTCAGTCAGACACACAGACAGACAAACCATGTCGCGAAAATCACTTTTTTGGATTCAGGGGACCTCAAAACGTATATTTCCATCAAAATCTCGACATCGAATTTTTGACATGAATCCAATACTTTCTCTCTATATATATTAACATATATAGAGGTAAGATAAAGTAAAAAGGATTTTAAAATAAGATCAGTGACACAAACGCAATGGTGAAAAAATATACAGTATAATTTGTTCAAGAAAAAAAAAAAAAAAATTTTCGTAAAAAAAGTTCCTCGTAATCAAATCATAAGAGGGAAGTTTTTTGAACTGATCATAAATTTTTTTTATAGATTATTAACTATCAAAATAAAAAGTACGACTTGAAGATGAAATGAAGCTTTAATTTGGAATCAACAAGGATCGAGTTGAGTTTAATTTGGCGTAAAATTGTTGATAATGGTTTTAAAAGAGGGAAAGGAAAAAAAGAAAATCCCATTAATATTAAACAAAATCCTGTGACTTGTGTGATTGATTTATGGAAGTTTCTGCACTGGTTGTTGCTTTGTAATAAATCTTTTCTTCTTTTGCTTAGGGAAAAAGGTCGGGAGTTTTAACCTTTTCCTAGGGAAACTACCCAACATTTTACTTTCTCTTAGCCTATATATGAAATATATAGGAGAGAAAGTATTGCGATCATGTCAAAAATTCGATGTCGAGATTTTGATGGATATACATGTTTTGAGGTCCCCTGAGTCCAAAAAAGTGGGTCCCGCAAATTGGTCTGTGTGTCTGTATGTGTGGACAGATTTTTAGCATGAAGGAATTGAGCTACCGGATTGAAATTTTATATTTAACTTAGGTACCTTTGAAGAATCTCAAAATAAGCTTTTGAACAAAATCGGCCAAAAAGTACTAGTACTTTACTGATGTACTTTTTCAGTTTTTTTCGATTTTCTCAAAATTCCCTCCAAGGATTTTTTTTAAAATTCATAAATGAACTATTTTTTAGATGCTCTTTAAAATGTATATTCTCATTTTGCCGTTGAAATCTTCTGAAGACCACTTTACTCTTGTTCTTCATAGGAAAGATAGAAATGGTTGCCATGGTAACGGAATTTAAATCTTTTTCTTTTTATTAGATTAAAAATCAATTATTATTTAAATTCCCATTTTTTTAAAAATTTATTTGTGTCTTTAATTGTTTCAGAGAAAACATATATATATATCTCTCCCACTTGCAAACATTATCGTCTCTCTCTACTCTTTTTAAATTCCCTTTCCACCTTATCTTCGCATAGGAACAATGTTAATTTCCTATAGGGATTTGTATGTTAATTTCGATTCAAAAGGGGGTCCCCTTTGGAACTTTTTAGGCATTTAAAATTTTTTTTTCCAATTCTTATGAAATTTTGTATTTATTTACGATTCTATATTGTGTATAAAATGTCCAAATATGAGATTAAAATTTTGAAAAATAACCATAGTTTATTTGAAGCAGTCAACATTTAAAATGCAAGTTTGAAACTAAGGTGCTATCGGAAACTAAATATATCTCGACACAAAAAATCTGGTGTGACCAGCACAGTGCCCAACTTTCTCTTACCGAAGGGTAAGAGAAAGTTGTGTGCTGTGCGCCAGTCACACCAGATTTTTTGAATTGATTTTTTTTTTTTAAAGAAATTATTTATTTAAAAATCATTGTGTGGTTTTATTAATAATTTCGTTAATAATTAACAGATTTTTACGAATGAATGCTTTTTAGAAAGCCAAAGAACTATAGAATATCGTAAATATATGTTTTTTGCATTCAGGGATCTCTAAAATTGTATTAGGGGTGACCAAAGCAAAAAAAATCTTGAAAATTTCGATTTTTCTAAACTTTAAGCCGTTTGCGGCACGTCTAAATGACCTCCGATTGGGATGAAACTTAAAATTTATATGTATTCTAACTATCTGCATATTTTTAAAGGGTGTTGCCTTAAAAAAATCCAGGTAATATAAAATTAGAGCCGCTTTAGAGCACATTTTCTATTGAAATTTTATTTTCTCTATAGCTCTAAAATCTGACGTGATGGGGCAAAACTGATGGCATTTTTGGAATCAGCGCTGCCCAAATACCCAGAAATAGCTTCAAATTCTCAGTCAACAAAAAAAGTTCCTTTTTGTTGCCCTGTGTTATTTTTTAGATGCTCTTCAAAAAGTATACAACTGTGATCAAAAAGTAAGGTGAATTTGTTTATAAAATGTAAATTCTTTATTTATTCTTTCAATTTCATCCCCTTCAAAGTAATTCCCATCCGATAAAACGCACTTTTTCTAGTCCTCGAAACAGTCGGAAAAGTCTTTTACCGGTAAAGCCTTCAAGAAATTTTTCGATTCGGTTTTTATCTCCTCAATCGTGTCAAACCTTTTGAGTTTGCTGAATAGCCAGAAGTCGCATGGAGCCAAATCAGGCGAATACGGTGGTTGCGGAACGATATGAGTCGAGTTTTCGACAAAAACGTCGCGATTTTGGCACCAATCGAGACTTGACGCGTTTGAGACACAAAACATTCTTCAAAATGGTTTGGGCTTAGACAAATGATATTCCAACCCTATCAGTGTCAATCGACGATTTTCAAGCACCAAATCTTTGAGTTTTTGGACGTGGCCCTCGTCGGTAGACGTTGATGGTCGTCCAGAGCGCTGTTCGTCGGCCCTCTTTGAACTCATTGTACCACTTATAAACGTTTTTTAGTGCCATAGTTTGATCACCAAAGGCCTTCCGCAAACAAAATTTGATGCAAGTTGTTTGCTCAACAAAATCATCCATTGTAAAAATCGAAAAATTCACTTTTGGTTGTTTACAAAAACACGTGTAGCTCGGAGATAATTAAACCTTTTGACAAACAGACGCTTGGCAAATGTTATAGACAGTCCTACCAACCTAGGAAAAAAAATTTACCTGCCTTCCTAATGCCCGGGAGTTTTAAATGACAATTTCACCTTACTTTTTGATCTGTAAAATTTTTCGTGAAAATTGTTTGAAGTACACTTTACTGATGAAGTATTTCATATTTTTAAAAATTCATTTTCCGGCTCTGCCTTCGATAGAGCCAATGTTAAATCCCCATATGTATGTGATAATTTCGATTCAAAAGGGGGTCCCCATAGGAACTTTGTATTTATTTAGGATTCTATATTGTGTATAAAATGTCCAAATATGAGATTAAAATTTTGAAAAATAACCATAGTTTATTTCAAGTAGTCAACAATTAAAACGCAAGTTTGGAACTAAGGTGCTATGGGAAACTAAATAAATCTCGACACAAAGTACGGTGCGTCAAGTCACACCAGATTTTTTTAACATGTTAGATTTAACACATTTAAAAAGTACACTTTGTGGCTATTCTTAAGCTTTTTTATACTTGCTGTAAAGAAAGGTTTAAAACTGAATTTCCGTAGAGGCTAATAAATGAAGTAATGCCTGGACCCTAATATATATAAATTCATAAATAACGGTTATCGTAAATGTCTTATATGGCCTGAGCTGCCGAAAAGACAATGTGAATGTGTGTGTGAGTGTGAGTGTGAATGAGAAAAAAGTGTGGATGTTTAAAAAAAAAAAAAAAATAATAATAATAATAAATGAAGTTTATTTTATTAGAAGGTTCGACGCACTCAACCTCTAAGTAACAATAAGGGTGTGAAAAGTAGGGTCCGACCGAAACAAGATTTTCAGCCGAAACCGAAACCGAAACCGAATATTCGGCCTCAACCTTAGTTTCGGCCGAAACCGAAACTTGTATTTTCTATAAAAAATTTTTTTCATTTTATCTTTTTTTTTTTGAATAATTTTTTTTTCCCTTCGGTGAAAATCATTTTACCTTTTTTTTAGGGAGACTAAATTTTTTTCTCTCTCTAGTGCAAATTATTTGACCTTTTTTTTTTTTTTTGCATGCGAGTCTCATCCCATTTTTTTCAGACTCTGGTTTCGGCCGGCCGAAAGGTTCGGCTACTTTTTGGCCGAAACCGAAACTACGGCCGAAACCATGATTTTTGGCCGAAACTGGCAGAAACCGTAACCGAAACCGAATATTCGGTCGGTTCCTAGTGAAAAGGGTGCGAGAGCTTGATATTTTCGACTATCTTAAGGTCACCCGCTATCCGATTCATCATGCCGATCTTTAAGAAATCATATTATTTTCTTAATTTACAATTTGCACTATATATACCTACATATTTAAAAATTATTTGCTAATTACAAGCTACTTATTTTTGATGTGAACTCGTGACATAAGGCGGCTATACCAGTACACGAAACTGCACACTTAACAATAAATAAATAAATTTATTACGGCCGCTTAGAGGCACCAGTCCTTGGTGGCTAGGTCCAACCAGTGGCCTCATTTAAACTTTTTCTTGGGAGGGGCAAATTTTTTTCCTTGGGGGGGGCAAACATTTTTTTTTCTTAAAGTTTACTTACAAATATATACTCAAATTGGGCAAAAAGATATTTAATTTAATTAATTGTTTAATTCTCTACAGTTTATATACTCGTAGATATATTTTGAAAGATTTTATCTAGAATAATATAAAATTTTATAAAAGTCAGAGCCCTTGGGGGGGGGGGGCAAATGACCCCCTTACCCCCCCACTGGGTCCAACAAACACAATACAAATTTACATACAATAACAAATACAACAAAACAAAAGGAAACAAAAAATAGAAATGTATGCCCATTAACAATCAACATGTTTCATGCATTTCCATCGAAAGAAATAAAATTAAGGGTCGGACTAAGCCGAGCGCACAACTTTGCCCCCCCCCCCCCATTATTCAAAGAAATAACGCAACGCGTTTCACAGATCATACAATCAAGATGGGACAGCTCCAGGTTAAAAATTGTTTATAAGTTTAGCGCCCTCTATACGCGTGTCGACCTATTATTTTGCGCGGGAGACCCGTGGCTCAGAGAGAAGACATTAGCTTCTCGTGCCTAAGGTCCCGCGTTCGCGTCCCGTCCCAAGCGAGAAAAATTTATTTAATTTGAATTGGCTACTATTCATTTGAACTTAATAGGGAAGGGGTCTAAATGGCCTTAGATGCCGAAAAAGACCTTAAATAAAAAAAAAAAAAACTGCTCACGAAAAATTTAATTTGTTTCAAATACTGGAGTGATAGTTGCACAGGAAAAATCTCGTCCAATCCGTATTGAATTTTTGATATTTATTCAATATTTTCTGTATATTAATCACGGGCGGATCCAGAGGTGTTTCTCGGGGGAGAGGGGGTAATCTGGTGTGACTGGTCGCATAGCACGCAATTTTTTCTTTATTTCGGCAATTTAAAGGCGCATTCTGTACTTGTTTGCCAGAATATAAATACTTCAAACTTTTAAGTATTAGTTTTTAAAATTTTTCAATAAAAATAAATTTATTTTCGGAAAAAAAAGTATTTTTTTTTTCAAATCTCGGGGTGGGGGGGGGTAAATACCGCCTTTACCCCCCCTGTATCCGCCCTTGATATTAATAGGGTATATGTTCATCGGTATGATAATATAAAAATAAAGATTAAAACAATTATTTGAAAATGAACAGTAAATGAAAAAAAAAGAGAAATCAGTGTTAAAAAAATTTATTGAAAATTGTAAAAAAATTATAATTAAATTTAATTATAAGAGCAACAAATTAAGAACTTACTTCTTTCTTTCCCATTTTTTAAACACGTAGGGCATATTAAATACGAAGGGCAATAATTGCGTGTGATTAATTGAGTAGGGCACGTTACAATTTTATTTAATTCAAATTTATAATGTTTTTTTTTTATTTGTTATTAAACTCATGAAACAATGTTATTTTGTTGGCGAATGGAACGAACTCTACAGGATAAATTTTTAACTAGTCTAGTATTGCCATCTAGCCACATATCAGACAACTAAAAACTTATAAACATTCTTCCCATAGAGCTGTCCCCCCCCATGACGCGTTTGTTTATTTGTTTTGATTTTGCTCTGTTGCTATGCACAATTCTGGAATTTAAATGATTTTTTAACAAATTTATGACAAATTAGGATACAAATATATATCATTTTACTCGGGAGAAAGTCTAGTTTCTGAATATATAAAAAAAATTATAGGTTATGTAAGAAAAAAAATATTGCCCCCCCTCTAGAGTGCCCCCTAATGGGCCCCTTCAGCACCACTTGTGCAAGAAACAACTTAGACCAAAAATTAACCGAAAAATGTCAAACTCGGAAGGTTATTTATTCGAAATACTCACTTGCTTTAAACAGAGACACAATAAATATTAAATTTTAAATGAATTAATATATATATTAAATAAATATCAAATGTCAAGACGTCTATAAAATGGCGGAGAGTTTTGCTTGTGCATGATTAAAATTCAATCGAGCATCAAGCGGCTTGCACAATTAAAATGCTTGCACAAAATTTCTCCTACAGTTTGCTTGTCAAGTTTGCAGTTACGCGTGTAGTCGCCTTTATTTGCTTACGTAGTCTAACTACATTAATTAAAAATAAATAACAAAAACATGTATGTTTAATTAAATTCTTCCATTTTGCTTGTCATTTAATTTTTAATCAAGTTAATTTTGGAATCTATTAAGTTAAGTTCACCAGCCTGTCGAAAATATATATGGAATTAAAAAAAAAAAGAGATAGGGTTGCTGCTACTATTTATTCCAGTAATAAAAAAATATACCTCGACAACGAAAATAAAAACAAAAAGGGGGGACGAAAAAAGAGAGAGATATGAGAGTTGGAATTACAAAGCACTAAATCAAAAAAGCTCTATTCAAACCGTGTGAGCACTGGATGATTAAAAAGTTGCGAGGCCGAAACGAAACTAAATCCTGAATTATTAAAAAAAAAAAAGAAAGTAAATTCGCTATCAATGTGTTTATATATTCTATTAGAAAATATATATATATTTCTTTAAGATTCCAATATCGATACAAAATGGACATTTCGGTCTTTTAGATCAGTATCAGTAAAGTACTAGTAGGCCGACTCTTTGGACGATTTTGTTAAAAAGTTTAGAAATTAAAAAATCTGGTGGGACTGAAGCAGTGCACACAACATTCTCTTACCCTTAGGTAATCGAAAGTTGGGTACTGTGCTTTTCACACCAGATTTTTTGTTTTAGTTTTATCATACCACCTTAGTTAACTTGACCACTTGGATTTCATAAGTAAAAAGTAAAAAGTCAATTAATTCAAAATTTCCATAGACTCTGTGTATTTTTGTTGACTGCTTGAAATAAACTATGGTTATTTTTAGGAACCGAGCGAAGTTTCGGTTTCGGCCAAAGACAAGCCGAAACCTGAGTTTAAAAAGATGGGATGAGACTCGTATAAGTACTAGAAAAAAAAGTAAAAATGTCGAATGAGATTCAGAACAAATAAACTCAAATTATAAAAGCAGTAGACAAATTTATTCTTTCTAGTTAAATACAAAAAACATAAACATCTTTTCAAAACAAAACAACAACTCCACTCCTTCACACGCAATATGGTACCATTGTTCACACTCACCATCACAGAAGACCCAGTGATCGCCGGGTGATCCACCTTGGCACGTTTCAACTGGGCATCTTTGCGATACCCCCTTCATTGTCCTGTCACGGTCGCCAACCTTTTTCACTTGAAACGGCCCCTGATACTTTCTGAGGAAGCCCGCATGGATTCCTTGAGGGAGACTTGAAACAGGGTGTGCCTTCATAAACACCCAGCTACCTACTTTGAACGGATGTTCATCTCTTCCTCGATTTTTCTCTTCCACATATCTGGCATTTTTTCTTTCCGACTCTTTCCTAGCTTCGTCCTCTATCTTTCTCCTTTCTTTCTCTCTTTCGTCCGCCCAGTTATCCATATCCCTGAGCGTCTTCTCCTCGCCCACCCTCAACTCCCATCCGCCTGGTTCCATAAGGTCCCTCCCCAACGTTAGTTTCGCGGGTGAGTACCCGGTACTCTCAACCCTCCTATTTCGCAGGATGAACAAGATTTTAGGTATTTTCTTTGCCCATCTGTGGTGTGGCTCATCCACGAGACTGACTCTCAACAATTTCTTCAGTTCTTGATTTCTTCGTTCTGTGGGATTGGCCTGTGGGTGATACACGGGTGTAGTCCAGCCGGTGACTTTCCATTCGTCCAGCGTTTTTTGCCAAATTCTAGACTTAAACTGCGGACCATTGTCGGTTAGTAGTACCCGAGGGTATCCAAACCTTGGGAATATCTCTTCGTTCAGGACCCTCACAATGACTCCTACAGAGCTGGTTCCTATGGGGAATGCCTCCACCCATCGTGTAAATAAGTCAGTCACCACTAAAAGAAATCTCTTTCCCATCGACGGGGGATAGGGACCCATTAGGTCCAGTGACAGAATCTCTCCCGGTTGGGTGGGGTCGCGGGCCTTCATCCTTCCCTTCATATCCCGATTTACTGGCTTCGAGGCTAGACAGACCTCGCACGTGTTCACATATTCCTTCACATCTTAAAAAAAATCTGGTGTGACTGGCCCACAGCATGTTCTGTGCTTGTCACACCAGATTTTTTGTGTGTCGACATATATTTAGTTTCCGCCAATATATTAGAATTTAAGATGTCAAATTTATAAACATGGGAAAATATTTATATTTTGTTACCATGGCAACCATTTCTCCTATCTTTCCTATGAAGCACAAGAGTAAAGTGTACTTTAAACCTTTTTGAGGGCAAAATGAGAATATACAGTTTAAAGAGCATATAAAAAATAATTGATTTTTGAATTTTAATCAAAATCGTTGGAATGAATTTTGAGAAAATCGAAAAAAGTACATCAGTAAAGTACTAGTACTCTTTGGCCGATTTTGTTTAAAAACTTATTTTCACCCTCCCGGGGGGTGTTTAACTTAAATATAAAATTTCAGCCTCCTAGCTCATTTCCTTCATGCTTTAAATTGAACCCAGACAGACAGACAGACAGACAGACCATGTCGCGAAAACCACTTTTTTGGATTCAGGGGACCTCAAAACGTGTATATCCACCAAAATTTCGACATCGAATTTTTTACATGAATCCAATAAGAGAAAGTAAAAAAGATAAAATGATATGAAATTTTGTATAGGAAATTTTAAGAAAAAGTTCAAAACAAGTTTCAGTTCCGGTTACGGTATCGGCCGAAACCAAGATTGGGCCTGAAATTCGGTTTCGGTTCCGGCTGAAAATCGTTTCAGTCGGACCCTAGTTATTTTTCAAAATTTTAATCTCATATTTGGATATTTTATACACAATAGAGAATCCTAAATAAATACAAAATTTCATAAGAATTGGAAAAATTGACCCCATTTTGAAATTCACTTTTCTGTATTTCATTTTTTCTCCTCTAAAATGGTTTTGTTTTTAACTGAGTCTTTAAATTGAAATAAAAAAAAAAAAATACCTCAACACTCTTTAATATGTAATATGTAAATTTAAATAAAACAGTTGGAGCTGACACACGTTTAAAACGATGAGTCAGTTTATTGATTAGAGAGCTCACCTTTTTTTTTAATATTAATTTTTTTTTTCTTCTTGAATACTAGACTTATCTGATAAATTATTTTTTAAGGGTAATCATACATTGTTTATTTAAAGCCTTAAAATCCTTATTAAAAATTAAATAACAAGGCAGCAGTTTGCATTAAATGATAATACGTACAATTAACTTCAGCCTCTTTTTTTTAAATATAATTTTAAATAAGGTTTCGTTACACGAGTAACTTCATCAGGTTTTTAAATTAATCTCTCTAAAAATAGTGAAATATTATGAGTGGAATTCCAGGAAAAATATTTTCATCCCGAAATTTCTATAACTTGTTGAGTTATTAATTCTTAAAGTTACGATTTCTCCCATAGGAAATGTATAGAGAATTATTTATGTATTCTTTTCATTTGTGTATTCCATGAATGTAAACAAATCCTCAAGCAGGCACTGGATTGGAATGGAATAATAATAATTTTGTTAAAGATGTAGCGTGCCTACCTCCTATACCAAACGTCGCGGGTTCGGACCCAGGCAGTCCGAAGATTTTATTTAAGCCATTTGGATACCAGATGGCTTAAATAGAAATGCCTGAACCCCAAATACATTTATTAATTACAACGGTTATCGTATAAAGTCTTAAATGGCCAGAGCTGCCGAAAAGACTGTGTGAATGTGTGTGTGAGTGTGAGTGTGAATGAGAAAAAGTGTGAATGTTTTTTATTTTTAAAAAAAATTTTGTTAAAGCCTGTTCCTGGTTCTCCCTTTTGCCATTACTTCCAAGATCTGCCATAACATATTCAATAGAATCAGAATCAACCACACCAGAGCCAAATTTCCCCTTGCAAGATTTAATATAGTCGATTCCCTGACTGCTCTTGTGTGTCTCAGCATCCCCTTTCCATATCGTAGCTCAATGTCCCAAATACAACGTTCAAAGAATTAAGTTTCTAAAAGACATCTTACCCAACTTCCGAGACCCCACCTTTGTATGCGAAATTCCTGAAATTTCCCAATCACAATAACGCAATAGCTCTCTCACCCAGACCTTGTCTCACCCTTCATCAATGAATCAGGCATACTTTTGTAAACATTGTTTTTTTTTATTTTTTTTTTACTATGTTTTTGTCTAATTTTCAAAGTATTGTTTTGTTTTTGTATAATTTGCTAAATATCGTATTGGTTTTATAAAATTTTTTAAAATATTATATTTTGAAGGAAATTTTATATACAGGTTTTTTATAAAATTGTTTTTAGATACCATTGTAAAAAAAAAAAGAAAATATTGTAAAAAAAATGTGTAGGGCTGAAAGGCGGGAGTCAACAGCCGGGGATGAATTTAAAAAAAATTAATAAATAATAATAATTTTCTTTTCATAATTAAGAAGAAAAGACGAGAGTTCGCCGCAGGCGGATCCGAGCCAGCTGGAGGGAGGTCCAGGGAGGCGAAGTCCCCGGCTAGGCGTGAAGCCCGCTAAAGGCGGGCGGCGCGGCTAGTGTATGTAAAATTACAAAACATTCTCTATTTTTCGAAGAAAATTGTAATTTTAAAATCTATTTTTTGCTGTAAATATTTGAACGCATAAATTGGTAAATTTATTAGATAAATGCATAGTAGTTATCATTTACAAGAGAAATTTGTAAATTTACTATTCCAAAAGACACTAAAATTATTGATTATGATTATGACTAGGCCATCGAATTTCTTCTTTTCAAAAAGATGTTCTTCTACTCGGCGGGAACAAAGTCTCTTGAAATATATTTTATTTAGAGTAAAAAAAAAAAAACTTCATTTTTATTTGATTTTCTCACATTTGATATTTTATTATTAGAAGAAAAAAAAAAAAAATTAAATTTATTCGTTGAAGAAAAGAAATAAATGTTCTCCGATTATGAGACAGATATATTCTTGTGAGAATTGCAAAAAAAAAGAAACCGGGTCATTTAAGGGAGAGAGAGAGAAGAAAGAAGGGTGGCGTGCCCCCCCCCCTTGACCCCTTTATGTTTTTACTGCCCAAGCTGACAAGGCATCACCCCCCCCCCTCGGCATATGAGAACGAAGAAGAAGAGCTTTAGAGCGGAGTAATAAGCCAGAGAGATATCGTCCCATGTTTGTGTTTGTGTTTGTTGGCCACGTCGGCGGAAAAAGTTCAACTTTAATTAGAGAGATAGAGAGAGAAAACACTTGAAAAATAAACGGACTCAGGGCTTCAGTCAAAACAGACGGATGATTGGATCAGACGGCGAGGCGGTGCTTAAAAATAGCAAAAAAAAAAAAAAGGGAAGGAAAAATCTTGATAATTGCAATTGACACAATTGATTTAATCAACGGATCGTTAAATAAATATATATAGCCTACCAGCCAAGTAATATGATCATCTCTCTTATGCACGTACAATACACTAGCTGCACAGCCGGCGTTTAATTTATTTTCATCAATTTTTTTTTTTTTTTTTTTTTTTCAAAATTAAAGTAAAATGTCTTTTTTCTTCGTTGATTATTTCAAAAACTATTCAGTTTTCGAAAAAATGTCAAAGAATAAAACCTTTAAAATAGAGTAATTTATCATCCTAATATAGCAATAAAATTGAAAATTTCAAAATTTTTGAAAAAACTTATTAGGTAAAGTACTACTTCCAGGTGAAGTATTTACTCCAAAAGTTGATAGAAATCTACAATTTTAGTGCAAGGAGTATATAATAAATTTCATCGATCTGGCTGCTTGCGTTTATAAGCAATCGTGTTTATACACACACACACACAGACATAATTCCAAAACTGTTTTTTTTTTTTTACTCAGGAAGGGCTAAACGTGGTGAATCATTGAAATCTCGAAGTTGAGTGTCTAAATTGAATATAAAATTTCATCCTTATAGCTACTTCATTCTTAAAATCGAACACAGACAGACCATGTCGCGAAAACCACTTTTTTGGATTCAGTGGACCTCAAAACGTGTATATCCATCAGAATCTAGACATTGAATTTTTGACATGAATCCAATTCTTTCTCTCTGTATATATTAACATATATAGAGGTAAGAGAAAGTAATAGCAAGAGAAGATCTTTGAAAAATTAAAATAATTTATTAGACTAGCTGCGACGGGGGACTTCGCACCTAGCCGGGGGGCTTCGCCCCCTGGGCCCCCTCCAGCTGGGGGACTCTCTCCTTTTCTTAATTATTAGAACCTTCACGTCTAGACAGGGGGCTTCGGCCCTCTGGACCCTCAGCTGGCTCGGGCCCGCCTGCGGCGGAACCTCGCCTTTTCTTAATTATGAATTTTTTTTTTTTTTTTTTTTTTTTTAACATTCTCACTTTTTTCTCATTCACACTTCAAACCACACACACATTCATACAGTCTTTTCGGCAACTTAGGCCATTTAAGACTTTTGAAGATAACCGTTATGAATATATATTATTTAGGGTCCAGGCATTCTTATTTAAGCCATTTGGTATCCAAATGGCTTAAATAAAATCATCGGACTGCCTGGGGTCCGAACCCGCGTCGTTTGGTATACGAGGTTAGCACGCTAACCTCTACACCAAGCCCCGAGGGCGAAAAAAAATTATCATTACTATATTCCAATCCAGAGCCTGCTTGAGGATTTGTTTATATTCATAAATAGAATACACAAATGCAAAGAATACATAAATATTTCTATATACATTTCCTATTGGAGAAATCGTAACTTTAAGAATTAATAACTCAAAAAGTTATAGGAATTTCGGGATGAAAATAATTTTCCTGTAATCCCGAGAAGGTCCTCTTTATCCATATAAAATTTCATTCCAAAATGTCAAACGGGAATTTGCCTAAATAGAGCGTGACAGACAGACATACGGATATTCCGCTATTATATACATATAGGCCTATATAATAAGAGCAATGTGTCAAAAGTGAAGGTCAAAAACAGAGCTCATGCCACTTCCACAGACAGGTAAATGAAATAAGTTTTTTTTTAATCTTGATTAATTCAACATTATTATGGAAAGAGAAATAAACTGCAGAACCGTCAGACAGACAGCCTCCCTCAAGTGGCTTCTTCGTCTCAGCCTCTGTGATTAAACCACAAAAAAAAGTTGGCTCGTGAGGGGAGGCTCTCTTTTTCAGATATATATATAAAAAAGGCAGCTGATTAAACGCCTCATTCACTTCTGCAATCATACTTAGAAAACCCTCTAAGTGTCGACGAGAAAAGGGGGAGATTCCATCATTTGATCTTTCTTCTTTCATTCAACATTTAACTTGATTGATTCAATCTTGAAATTTTATATACCTTCCTTTATGAGTTACTTGAAACTTTAAGATTGTCGGGGAGAGGGAAATATATTCGAAAAAGCCCCCCCCCCCCTCCCTATCCTCCTTCCATTGAAATAAAATTTTCTGGCTACGATTTTGGTGGGCTATTAGAAATATGAATGATATTATTTAAATTTAATTATAATATAACTAGACGCTTTCGGCGGACTTCGACCCCCTGGAACCCCCACAAGCTGACTCAGGCTCGCCTGCGGCGGACCCTCGCCTTTTCTTTATCAAGTGCCGCAATTTTTCAGTCAATTTGTTTCAGGCAATGAATTTTTCATCTATTTATAATAATTTTTCTCATAAACGATTTAGTGAATTAAAATAAATCGATGCAAAATAAGTTCTTCAAAGTCTACTTTATATGGACCCTGTTATGCAATGGTGTGTCAAAGACCAAACATCGAGTTTTGAGAAAATCAACATTAAAGTTTTTCTGATTTAAATTGTTTTGATTAGAATATATATCATTTTTTTTTTTTTTTTGTCAATTGTGCAAGTAAATACTGTAATTATGGCAGATATTCATAAATTATCTCTAAAAATACGACTAATTTAGAGAAAAACAATAAAATATAAAAAATTATTTTTGCAAAATTCTCTAAGTTCAATATTATATTTGTAAAAATGCTTCAAAGTCTCTTGATAATAAATAGAATAATTTTAGGTTATAATTCAAAAATTAAAACCCGAAGGCGGGCGACGCGGCTAGTTTTTTTAAAATTACAATAACTTTTTAATGGTTTAGTGAAACGGTTTGAAATTTTCGCAAGGCTTTTAGCATCAAATGAGGAATATACTGTCAAATTTTCGATTGTCTCGTAGCATTTTTAATATATCTACCCAAACATCCTTAAGCCCCTAAATAGTTTTATTAGTATCTTTACTGTTAGAAACGACCGTTTTTGAGAGTCATATGCTAAATGAACTCCGAATGGGGTCAAATTTCATTTACGAGTGTTTTATAATATAGTAAGTAAAAAAATTATAGGGCATAACTAAAAAAAAAAATAAAAATCGAAAAATAAGGGACACCCTAGTTAAGTGAACAGTTCATATTTTGTATAAAATATCAAAAGAGAAATAAGCAAAAAATATAAATATTCTTTTATTTAATAGTATTAAATAATACTCACATTAAAAAAAAACCAAAAAGATTTATAAATAATATACCGGATCAATGCAGTCAGATCTTTTCACAAAGAAAAGAAAATATCTCCACACCACAATAAGCGTCGGAGGCGCCACTCTCAAATGGTCCCCGGCAACCAAATATTTAGGTCTAAAATTTGACAGGAGGCTAAATTGGAACGCCCACTGCAAAGCGGCTTATACAAACGGAAAAACAGCCAAAAAACTCCTCTGGCCACTCCTAAATAGAAATAGTCCACTACCCATCGATCACAAATTCTCCTTTATAAAGCAATAGTCCGACCAAGAATCACTTATGGCGCACCAATCTGGATAAATAGGGCAGCACCTTCCAACATTAAACTACTCAAAATACAAAGCACGACACTTCGAACCATAGCAGCTCCACCACCAGGTATCTCAAACATCGAAATAGCCACAGCACTGGAAATAGAAGAACTGGACGCCTTCGCAAAGAAGCTTAAAGAAAGACACGAAGAGAAAATGAAGATTCACCCAAATCCATTAATAACCAACTTAACATAAATTCACTTGTAAACAAGTAAAACTGTTCTTTTATATTCTTTTTATAAAAAAATGTTTTAGGTTTTTTTAAAAATTTTTTCCTAAAAATGTAAACTGTAACCCAGCAAACTCGCCCAAATTACACTAAAAAGACTAAGGAAAAGAGGAAATAAAATACTCTCGAAGCCTTTACACTACAAAATTGTAAACTACATTCGCCTAGTGCGAGACATTGTATAAAAGAAATATGAAATAAAAACTGTTAAATTAAAAATAATGCAGTCAGAAAAAGTAAAAATTAAATTTCCCTAACAATTCTGAGTTTTTAAAATCTAGTGACGTATCGAGCCAAATATATCGGCTAATCATCAAGAAGTTCATTTTCCCCTAAGAGTCATTTCATTTCAAATCAACACAGCTCCCAGCCCGACCATCTCCGATTTTGATGAAATTTGCTGTGTTCATTGTACATGATGAGAGAATGAAAAATGCCAAATTACAGAATTGTAGCACAAGTAGAACAAAAGTTATGGCCCCCCAAAATTTAAAAAATTTCGGAAAATTTCAAAATCTTTGCAGACAAAAACGGTTGTAACTTCTGTTCTAATAAAGATAGAACTATGAACCAAGTGTTTTTGGATAGGTCTTGAAACAAGCTTTAAAATGATGTACAACATGATCATATTCCAACAATGAAAATAATTAAGGTCATTGACTTTAACCTTTGACCTTGAATATCTCAAAACATGTCACCTCCAAAATTGATGAAAAAAATATATATGCTTCCTCATTTTACGATAAACAACATATTAAAATTTCATTTTGGTACCACATTGGGATTAGGAGATAAAAATTCATATGTAAAGCTATCTGATGCAAAAATGCACTACAAAGCATATGTTGAGTGCAAAAGAATTGCATAAAATATTAACCAATCACAGTTAAGCTGAAAATCTGAATAGGTCATAGGCGTCGGACGTGGGGGGACATGGGGGGGAGGCAGAGGACATCCCCCCCCCCGGGATTATCCAGGGGAGGAAGCCAAAATCTTATATATCTGGTAGTTGGTTAGCCCATATTACACAGGGCTTGTTGCACAAAAAGGACCTTTTTTTAGTTGACTGAGAATTTGAATCTATTTCTGGGTATTTGGGTAGCGCTGATTCCAAAAATGCCATCAGTTTTGCCCTATCACGTCAGATTTTAGAGCTATAGAGAAAACAAAATTTTACTAGAAAATGTGCTCTAAAGCGGCTCTAATTTTATATTACCTGTTTGTTTTTTTTTAATATGCAGATAGTTATAATACATATAAATTGTAAGTTTCAGCCCAATCGGAGGTCATTTAGACGTCCCGCAAACGGCTCTGGAAGCAAAAAATATTTTCAATCAGTTGGTAAAGGTGAAATATTTTTAATATTGACTGAAAATATTTTTAATGGATCTTCTAAAATTGAGTTGAGAAAAATGAAAAAAAATTTTATATTATAAGATGACATTATTTTTCTGTATTTGCAAAATAATTAATTTTGTTAATATGTTTTGTGTATATGATAAAAAAAATATGGTGTGTGTTTATTTTTTTGTCTTTTTTAATCTGCCCTGCGCCCTCTCAATGCCCCCTAATTTTCTCTGGGTCTTCTACCGCCCCTCCCGAAAGTCTCAAGGGGTCCCACAAGGGGCGTTATCGTCCACGTTGAGAACCTATGATCTAAATACTTGTTTCTCATGATCACCGGGAATTCTTAAGTAGCCTATTTATTTGATACGGAATTATTTATTATTATTTTCTTGTTTATTTTTGTTTATGTAACAAACAAGTTACTTTTATTCTTATCTCCTACTTGAATGTCTCTTCACTTCGCTATTGCTTTATTTATTTAAATATTGAATTTTTAGATTACTAAAAACCGATTTCAAAAAAAAAAAATTTATCTTTGTTAAGCATAGATTCCCTTATCTTATCAAAAGATAATAATAAAACATTCGATTGAAATAAGTGAGCTTTGAGTATTAAATTTTGTGTTTGTTTTTTTTATTCAAAGTATCTGAATTTTGCATCATTCTTAATGGCCAACTTAAAATTCTCTAGAAACTTAAAAATGACCAATCACAGTTATACCTGTTACCAGGGCCGGATCTAGGGGGGGGGGCAGTGGGTGCGTGTGCCCCGGGCGGCAGATTTTAGGGGGCGGCAATTAAAGAAAGATTTACTAAGAAAAAGGTAAAATGATATGAATTTTGTATAGAAAATTTTAAGGAGGGGGCGGAAATTAAATTTTGCCCTCCCTAAAAGATCTCCTAGTTCCGGCCCTGCCTGTTACACACACTGGCGGCAAAAAAAAAGCATCACGCGAGGATTTTATATGAAAAATTAATCTTTATAGGAATATTGTAATTTTTACTTTCTCTTACCTCTATATATGTTAATATATATAGAGAGAAAGTATTGGATTCATGTCAAAAATTCGATGTCGAGATTTTGATGGATATACACGTTTTGAGGTCCCCTAAGTCCAAAAAAATTGGTCTTTTTGTGTGTCTGTCTGTGTGTAACGATTTGTAGAATGAAGGAATTGAGCGACCGGATAGAAATTTTATATTTAATAGAAGGAACCGGAGAATAAAACCAGCAGCTAGTGGACCCCTCTTGAAAATATTTCGACCGTCATCATCAATACAAAAAAAATGATTTTTCGAAGGGCTCCGTTTCCTTCTATATGTATATGATCCAGCAAAAGTTCTAATCGTAATTTTATATTTAAGTTCAGCACCCTTCCGGAAATAAGCTTTTGAACAAAATCGGCCAAAAATACTAGTAGCCTACTTTATTGATGTAGGTACTTTTTTTCGATTTTTTTCAAAATTCGCTCCACCAAAATTTTTTAGATGCTATTTCAAAATATATAACTCTGCCCTAAAAGTTTTTTGAAGTACAATTTACTGTTGTAGTAGTTCAGATTTTTCAAATTCTTTTTCCAGCTCTTCCTTTCATAGATCCAATGTGAAATACCCATACGGGGATTTGCATGTTAATATCGAACTTTTTACACATTAAAAAAAATTCTTTCAACTTCTTATGAAATTCTGTATTTATTTAGGATTCTCTAATCTTCTTCTTCTTCTTTCTTTATACATATAATTCTTCTGTGCGTGTGTATGTGACTGAACTCCTAAACGACTGAAACGATTTTGATGAAATTTTTTGTGTGTGTTTGTAGAGTCCCGGACAGGTTATTTTTCACAAATAACAATAAGTTAATGAGTAATTAATCGTTTAAATAATCTATATATATAAAAATAAAAAGAGAAAATGTATGTACCGGTATGTATGTATATGTTCTATAGAAATCCACAATTTTCAATGAATCTATTGAATGAATCAAGTACACATATAGTTCATGAACAAGGGAGTAACGTAGTAATCAAATTTCTTCATTATGGGCTTGGAAATTAGAGAGAGCGGCCATAAATAGAAATTTCTTAAATTGGCAATAAACTTGCCCGCCAAAGGCGAGCAAGGGGGCGCAGTCCCCCGACTAGGCGGAAAGCCCGCCCCCAGCGGTCTTTGCGACTGGTATTATATATATAAAATATAAAAGAAGATCAGGTGTTTAATAAAAATATTTAATTAGAAAAGTCATGACGCAATTCAACCTAATCGACTATCCAGTTGTGTAATTATGCAATTTTTTATACCGATTTTCGTATAAAATATTGCAATGATGAAAAAAAAAAACGATAAGTAATTTTAGCAAATAATAGATAAAAATCATTCATAAAATGATTGATTGAGAAATATCTCGGATATAGGCCTACATAGTGGATGATATTTCTTCAACGCTCATCTATCTTATTGTAATGTAAATATGTATGATCTAAATTTTTTTTTTGTTCTTTTTATAGTATAAAAAAAATATAAACATCGAAAAAAAAAATATAGAGGTTGGAGTAGAAAGACTCCCACCACTATTGCCTATCATTTAAATAAAAAAAAAATATTTTTTTTCTTACTTACATGATGTGTTCTAGCAATAATCAGTTTGAGATTGAGAAGTTGACTACTTACCTGAAACAAAAGAAAAATTTATTTTATAATAATTATAGAAAATCTGGACAGGTTAATAGCTTAAAAAGACCTCAAACAAATGTATAAAGCCCACGGGCTTGGTGTAGTTGGAAGCGCGCATGCTTTGTATACCAAGGGTCGAGGGTTCGAATCCCAGGCAATCCGATAATTTTATTTAAGCCATTTGGATACCAAATTTTCAGAAAATTATTCAATTAAGGGTATTAAAATTGCGTTTTTAATCTTAATTTAATAATTGGAAAATGAGGATTGATAATGGGAAATCAATAGACGCATGTTAAAAACTGAGAACAATATTTATTTAGTAATTGAAGATTTGAATCATTTTAAATTATTTTAAAAATTATATTTTATCAATTTAAAAATTGAATTATTAAATCTACAATTATTTTTTTATAATTCGTCGTATAGGAAAACCCCCCTCATTTGACACCCTTATATTAAATTTCAACTTTGCTATTTTTGTCGTCACGGCTTGTGACGTCATGGCTTGTAGCATCACGGCCTTTAACGTCACGGCTTTCAACGCGACATGCTGATAGAAGAGCGATAAAAATTTGAGTACATCAAATAAAAGTTTCACTTAAAAAAAAATATTCAA
Source organism: Euborellia annulipes (assembly GCA_023213315.1). Taxonomy (NCBI): domain Eukaryota; kingdom Metazoa; phylum Arthropoda; class Insecta; order Dermaptera; family Anisolabididae; genus Euborellia; species Euborellia annulipes. Next base: position 126,256 of record JAKCPI010020209.1, on the reverse strand, counting down.
GTTTATTTATTTATTTTATTAAAGTGCAACATTTCCATGACACAATTGAAGCTTAAAAATCTTAAGTAGTCATAATTAATTAAAATGAGAAGAAAAAAAAAAGGTGTAAATGGGAAGAAAAGAGAGAGAGAAGAAAGAAATTGCGTGAGCGTTGAAGAGGAAAAAGAAACGTAGAAAAAGTGCGAATCCATTGGAGAGGTTTTTTTTTTTTCTTCACTCCCTTGAGGGAGTAAGATGGAAAACAAAAGGTCCTAAGTACACAATAGGACAGTTTAGGAACTTATAAAACAATAGATGATGAAGGGAAAGGACCAACAACAACAACAACAACAAACAGCTTGAATAAATAAAACAACACCTGAGATGAGATTCCAAGTCCATCACATCGCCGCCGCATCTTCTAATTATTACTTTCTTACCTCTATATATATATGTTAATATATATAGAGAGAGAAAGTATTGGATTCATGTCAAAAAGTGGTTTTCGCGACATGGTCTGTCTGTCTGTGTGTCTGTCTGTCTGTGTGTGTGTCTGTGAACAAAATATCTCAAGAACGAAAAGAGCTAGGAGGTTGAAATTTTATATTTAAGTTAGGCACCCTTATGGGACGTGACACGAAGCTTTTTAACAAAATCGACCAAAGAGTACTATTACTTTACTGATGCACTTTTTCAGTTTTTTTCGATTTTTCTCAAAAATTTGCTCCAACGAATTTTTTTTAAAATTCAAAAATCAATTATTTTTAGATTCTCTATAAAATGTATATTCTCATTTTGTGATTGAAATCTTCTGAAGACCACTTTACTCTTGATACTCCATAGAAAAGATAGGAGAAATGGTTGCCATGGTATCAAAATATAAATATTTTCCCATACTTATAAATTTTACTCTTGAATTCAATTGTACCCTCACTGTCGGAAACTAAATACATGTCGACACAAAAAATCTGTGTGACAAGCACAGTACACAACTTTCGATTACCGAAGGTAAGGAGAAGTTGTGTGCTGGCGCCAGTCACACCAGATTTTTATTTTAGGAAATGTGCCTGACTAATTAATAACACATAAGGGGGGGGGGGGAATCTTCATCAACTTTATTTAATAGGGAATTTCATTTTCTCAAGTTTTAAAGGCTTATAATAAAACAATAACAATTTTAAATTTGCAAGTTGCTTATTTATGCTAAAATATCCTATGAAAAGGATTTTGTTACCTTATCTAGTTTCATTTCATTATTTATTATATTCTTCAAGCGCTTTTGTTGAAACAAAATTTGTACGTAAATTATTATATTACATTAATATCTGTTTTAATAGCAAAAGTAGAGATGGTTAGGGAATCTATATTACAATGGTTGGTGTTAATTACGAATTGCATTTCAAAGAATTTAATTGAAATACCATGAATAGGGTTTGAATGGCCTCAGATGACGAAAAAATCTGGTGTGACTGTCGCACAGCACACAACTTGCTCGCTCTTACCTTCGGTAATCGAAAGTTGTGTTCTGTGCTTGTCTCCCAATTTTCGTGTCGACATATAATAAATTCGAGATGTAAAATTTATAAGTATGGGAAAATATTATTTAACCCGGACCCCTTCTCTCTTTTAAAAAACTTCAGAGTTTCATACAAAAGATATGTTATTTTAACTTTAAAAATTTTTTTTATTTTAATAGTTTAAAAATCTGGTGTGACTGTCGCACAGCACACAACTTTCTCTTATCTTCGGTAATCGAAAGTTGTGTTCTGTGCTTGTCACACCAGATTTTTTGTGTCGACATATATTTAGTTTCCGACAGTACGGAACATTTGAATGCAGATGTAAAATTTATAAGTATGGGAAAATATTTATTTTTTGTTACCATGGCAACCATTTCTCCTATCTTCCCTATGAATTACAAGAGTAAAGTGGTCTTCAGAAAATTTCAATTGCAAAATGAGAATATACATTTTAAAGAGAATCTAAAAATTAATTGATTTTTGAATTAAAAAAAAAAATCGTTGGAGCAAATTTTGAGAAAATCGAAAAAAACTGAAAAAGTGCATCAGTAAAGTACTAGTACTCTTTGGCCGATTTTGTTCAAAAGCTTCGTGTCACGTCCCATGGGGGTGCCTAACTTAAATATACAATTTCAACCTCCTAGCTCTTTTCGTTCTTGAGATATTTTGTTCACAAACACACCACACACACACAGAGAGAGAGACCATGTCGCGAAAACCACTTTTTTGGATTCAGGGGACCTCAAAACGTAAAGATCCATCAAAATCTCGACATCGAATTTTTGAAATGAATCCAATACTTTCTCTCTCTATATATTAACATATATATAGAGGTAAGAGAAAGTAAAAAAAGGAAAAAAGTACATCAGTAAAGTACTAGTACTTTTTTAACTGCCATAACTTAAATATAAATATTCAACCTCCTAGTTCATTTCTATCATGCCTAAAAATCGTTACACACCGTATTCGAATATTGGGCCACATTTATTGTTGGTTTTCGAAAAATTTTCAATCATATTAAAATAATAATTTTTAATAAAAAAAATTATTATAAATACCTTATTTATATGTTCATATTAAACTATATGTTTGAATATGCCTATATTGCCAGTCCACCAGCTCTGAATATAGTCTTAATCAAGACCGAAACTTCCTTAATAAATGAAATAATCAATAGCTGCTATCATATATCCAAATATCTAAACGTTTCAAATTAATAGACGGTAGCCCCAAAATGATAAAATGCTGCTATATTTTTGTTCTTTAATTTTACAGCTTTCGGTTCTATATGTGAAGGCTTTCAAGAGCTGGCTATGGTTCAAACATTGAACCGAAAGCTGTAAAAATAAAGAAAAAAAAAATATACCTGCATTTTATCATCTTAGTTCTACCGTCTATTTGCATCACAGTTATACAATTTCGTTTAAAACTCTTCAAACAAACACTCAGGTCTATTCTTTAAAAGCAGACGTTAAAATTTAAAATAAACAAATAGATGTTAAAAAGTAATGTAAAAACAATCAGCGTTAAAAAAAATGCTATTCAAAATCACTTCCCTGCCTCAAATAGCTATTCTGTAAACAAAAACTTTAACATTTAGTAAATAGTGTTAAAAATTAATGCCATGTCTAGGAGGGGCCTTTAATATTTTAACGTCGTGTTTAAAATAAACATAGCGTTCTTAACCTAAAAAGTAAGGTTATGATTTTCATAGCTTTGAAATAAAAGCAACATGTTAACGTCGCTGTTAAAACTTCGTTTTTTTAACTCTGATTGTTTTTACATTACTTTTTAATAACCATTTGTTTATTATAAATTTTAACGTCTGTTTTTAGAGACTAGACCTGAGTGTGCTTTTTTTTTTAAATTTCAAAATAGGCAGTCCTTATTTGATTAAAGAATTTCGGAATTCAAATCAAACATCATTTAATTTATAAACTTTCCTAATGAATCAACAGATAATCCCATAATTAGTGGGCAAAGTTGTTCGTGTAGTCCGATCTCAATTTTATTATTTATTTTATCATCGTATCCATTTAATACCACCTAAAGACTATCTTGGGTGCATTTTCCAGCAAAATTATTATTGGTCAGAACACCAATCGGAAGTCTTGTCAATCACTAAGCCACGTCACATGAAATTCAATATCAACCACTTTGTTTAAAAAAAAAGACGCAAATTACAAGATATATTACTAAGAAACGAGATAACTAAGATAAAAAAAACAAATTCGATTTGATCCTTCATTTCATTTCCGATAAATATTTCAAGTAGACAAAAAAAAAAAAAGCAATCCCATTGGCTTATAATTTATTCAAAACGTTATAAACCCTTTTGATTATTAAAAAAAAAAAAATCTGTTATTTTATTACTAATAAATTTATGAAGGGCAAATCCCCTAACTCGCCAAAAAAAGTAATGGTTTGTCATCGCGAAATAAATAAGTTAACTCGCTCTCTCTCGCCGGTCTGGATTGAACAATATTTCAAAATTTAGTGTTGATGAAAAATTCCCTGCTGGCTGCCACTTTTTTTTTTTTTTTTTTTTTCAACAGTCCTCTCTCTCACGTGCCCTTAAAGACTAATAAATTTAAAGGAAAAATGAATAATTTTACTATTTATGTCGTTTGAGACAAGGTGTGAATTGATTTCGTGCTCTCAAGGTATAAAGATTTTTCAATTAAAATTCTCAGAGCGATTCTTTAAAGATTATTTATATTTTAAGCTTAAAGAATTTAGCCTTTCCTTTCCTATGATCTTTGGAAGACCCTCTTTGAATTTGAACTAAAAAGGAGAATTAAATAAAGGGTGTTTTTTTTTTTTTAGAGGTTAACATATTTTTACTTTCAATCTTACCCTATATATGAAATCTGGGGCGTATATAGAAATTTTTTTCGGGGAGGGGAGGGGGGGGCAGATCTCAAAAATTTTTCTGAGAAATTTTTTTTTTTTTTTGCGGAACCAAAGTTTTCCGCCCTGCGAAAAATTTTGATTTCGCGGAACCAAAATTTTTCCCACCCGCGGAACTAAAATGTTTCCCATGTGGTGCAAAATTTTTTTTCATGTGTCGCCCGCGGAACATTTCCTCTTTTGCGGAACCAAAATTTTTTCACGTCTGTAAAAATATTTTGCCTTTTTTTTTTTTTAGAGACGAAAAATTTTTTTCCACCCGCGGGTCCAAAATTTTTTCCCGTCCGTGGAAGTATTTTGCCTTTTTTTTAGGGACGCAAAAATTTTGCCGCCCCTTTTGCGGAACCTAAATTTTTGTGCTGTGGGGCCGAGAAAACATTTCGGGGGGGGGGGGGGGGGGGGACCGAGACCCATTATCCCTATATGTGTATATGCATTTGGAAAATTTCGGGCCGGGCCCCCCCCCCCTTATACACGCCCCTGTATGAAATATATAGAGAGAAAGTATTCGATTCATGTCATGATCTTCACGTTTTGAGGTCCCCAGAATCAAAAAAAAAAAAAAAGTAAAAAATGGTTTTCGCGACGTGATCTCTCTTTGTGTGAGTGTCTGTTTGTTTGTGAACAAAATATCTCAGGAACTAAAAGAGCTAGAGGTTGAAATTTTATATTTAAGTTAGGCACCTCCTGAAGTGTGAAAATAAGCTTTTAATCAAAAACGGCCAAAAAGTACTAGTACTTTACTGATGTACTTTTTCGGTTTTTTTTTTTTCGATTTTCTCAAAATCCGCTCCAACGATTTAGTTTAAAATTCATAAATGAACTATTTTTTAGATGCTCTTTATTTTTTTCTTTATTTTAAAAATAAAAATAAAAGAAAAGCGTAATATCATGAGCTTAAAAGGGAATGTAAAATGGATCTAGTGTCGTGACATCGGTCTCTTGTCCGAAAATGGAGATTTACCACCTAAAATGTCCACAACAAACTTTCTCCATTTAGTACAAAAAAAAAAAAAAAGAAAAAGAGAGAGAGAGTTTCTCCCGCCAAATACTGACATACGACACTGAGATGTATGGTACTTTAACTGGATTTCTTTGGGAACACTTTTTTTTTACCTTTAACTTTAGACAATTTATTTTATTTTTTTTTTTTTTTTTTAATAATGCCTTTCTATTGTATGTGGCAATTATATTAGTACCGAAATAAAAGATTGGCAAGTGATTCATTAGAATAGCTTTTTGTTTAATAGGGTTGAAATGTTTTTTTTTTTTTTAAATCGTTCATCGACATCCACAATTTTTGTAATCAAAACATTTTTATTTTTGTCCATTCATAACGTAATATTGCATGCTGTTTTATTTTATTTTTTATTAACCATCAACTTGTTTGTTCAATATTGATAACCTTAAAAGCCTCCTTTGGGTGAATCACTCACTTCTTGTGCTGGGGTCAGGGAATTATTTCCCGATCCAAGCGATTTATATTGGAGAAAAAAAAATATATATATATAGAATTTCTTGAGTTGAATGGCTGTAGATATTCAAATTGGATAAAAGAACGGGAGCCTTCCCGGAAAACAGCAGCCAGGATAAATAAAAAATTTTATATTTTTTTGTCGACGATTCGGGTGCTAGTCACACTCATCCTCAGAATTTATTTATCCTGGCTGCTGATTCCCGGGAAGGCTCCGTTCTTTTATCCAATTTTCTATATATATAATTCACTAATGTCCGTCTGTCTGTCTGTCAAGCTCTATTTGGGCAACTTCCCGGTGAAATTTTGAAACGAAATTTGTTATGCTTAAAGTGGACTTTCTAGGGATTACAGGAAAATTATTTTCATCCCGAAATTCCTGTAACTTTTTGAGTTTTAATTCCCAAAGTTAGGATTTCTCCCATAGGAAATGTATAGAGAACCATTTATGTATTCTTTGAATTTGTGTATTCTATGAACGTAAACAAATCTTCAAGTAGGCACTGGATTGGAATATAGTAATGATAATTTTTTTTTTTTTTTTTTTTTTTTTTTTGCCCGCGGGGCGTGGTGTAGAGGTTAGCGTGCTAACCTCATATACCAAACGTCGCGGGTTCGGACCCCAGGCAGTCCGATGATTTTATTTAAGCCATCTGGATACCAGATGGCTTAAATAAAAATGCCTGGACCCTAATATATATAAAAATTCATAAATAACGGTTATCGTAAATGTCTTATATGGCCTGAGCTGCCGAAAAGACAGTGTGAATGTGTGCGTGAGTGTGAGTGTGAATGAGAAAAAAGTGTGAATGTTTAAAAAAAAAAAAAAAAAAAAAATTTCATAATTAAGAAAAGGCGAGGGTCCGCCGCAGGCGCCCGAAGCCAGCTGAGAGGGGCCCAGGGCTGAAAATTTTCAGAAAATTATTCAAATAAGGGTATTAAAATCCCGTTTTTAATCTTAACTTAATAATTGGAAAATGGAAAATCAATAGATGCATGTTAAAAACTGAGAACAATATTTATTTAGTAATTGAAGTTTTGAATCATTTTAAATTATTTTAAAAATTATATTTTATCAATTTAAAAATTGAATAATTAAATCTCACAATTTTTTTTATAATTAGTCATATATATAATAAATTTCAACTTTCCTATTTTTTTCGTCACGGCCTGTGACGTCATGCCTTATAGCATCATGGCCTTTGACCTCACGGCTTGTAACGGGAGATGCTGATAGAAGAGCGAAAAAAATTTGAGGTCATCAAATAAAAGTTTCGCTTAAAAAAAAATGCTTTTTTTCAAATTGCCATAACTCTTTAATTATGAATTTCATCCCATTAGTTTATTTACATTTTTTTTTTCAAAATCATGTCAGGAATCACCTCCATAAACCGGGGGAAAATCTCAAGACTCACCCTGTATATATTTTTTTGAAAATCTAATTAATAAAATAAAATTTTCATCTAGGCGTAAAATCTTTAGCCAATTTAGAGAGAGATCTACGGGTGGAGGAAAAAAAAAAAAAAAAGATAGTGTGAAGGAAGAAGCTAAGGGAGGAAGGAGATTGGCTTCAAGGGTCAAATTGAATAGTCTTTGAAGAAAAGGAAGATATTGAAAGAAACCAGAGAGCACAAAATTGAGAAAATACCTCTCTCTCTTTCTTTCGCTTTTCTTCTTGAAGCATAGAGACAGACAGACATTCGAAAGAAGAACGTTAAAAGGTCAATTCTTGATAAGAAACTAGCAAAGAAATTGAAGGAAATGAGAGAAAAGAGAATTTTATAGTGCTACGTACATTTCTAATTAAATGAAAAAATTTTTATTTCATTATTTTGTGTCATTCTTGTGACTAGGCTATTTATCTATTTTGCGTTAGAGTTCGTCTCTCTCTTCAATATTTACTTTCTCTTAGCTATAGAACTATATGAAATATATAGAAAGGGTGGCACACACAGACAGACAGACCATGTCGCGAAAATCACTTTTTTGGATTCAGGGGACCTCAAAACGTGTATATAGATCAAAATTTTGACATCGAATTTTTGACATGAATCCAATACTTTCTTCTATATATCCCCGGAAGGGGCAGTCGGCGCTGTGGAGTCATTAATGGATACGCAGCTTTAAGCTGTATCCACTATGCTAGGACGAACATTGGGGGCGCGTTCCGGCCGCGCGAAATGGATACTATTTTGGAACGCGGGCCAATGCGTTCGTTGGAACGCTCGAACTTGGAGCGGGCCGTTCCATCTGGTGTCGGTTTTTAAGCCGTAAATTAATTTAATTAATTAATTAACTATATGGTACAAAAGAAATGCTGTGGAATAGCAACAGTTCGTCCTATCATAATAAATCAGTTGTTTGGAGAGAAATAAGTTGTGAAATAGGAGTTCCTGTGCCAGAATTGAAGAAAAAATGACTGTGCTCTCAGTGGCGTAGGCACCGAGCTTAATTCGCGTCCGGGGCTCAATACTATTTTAGCACCCCCCCCCCCCATTCGAAAACCATAGAATATTATATGTAAAATATAATCGCAAATTAATAAGTGAATGATGAAGTCATAGGCTCAAGCTAGGCTTTAAATTTGAAACAATATTTATCCAGGAATTTTTTGTTTTGCGGACCATTTGGCGTCCCTTTGTGAGTAGCGCCCGGGGCATGATGCCCCCCCCTTGCCCTCCCCTCACTACGCCACTGTGAGCTCTTGTCATATAGACTATATACTCTTTCATCCCCCAACGCGCTGTTCGTTGATGAAAGGAAAGGGGGGAGGGGGGGAATAAAAAAAATACCCCCAAAATTAAAAAAAATACCTTTTTAAAAAAAAATTTTATTTTTTATGTAAAATTTTTAATATAAATTTTTAAATATTTGTTTTTTATTTTTATTAAAAAAACAAATACAATTCCTTTTTTAAATTAAAAAAAAAAAAAAAAATTAGTGTGCGGTGCACCGAGTCCCCCCCACTCCCCCCGAAAAACACCCCCGGACCCCCCCTTGGATGAAAGAGTATACATATGACAAGAGCACAGTAATTTTTTCTTCAATTCTGGCTCAGGAACTCCCATTCCACAACTTATTTCTCTCCAAGCAACTTGATTTATTGTGATCGGAAGAACTTTTGCTATTCCACAGCAGTTATTTTGTACCATATAGTTGTATTAATTTACGGCAATTTGGTTATCCATCGCTTGGAACGCAACAAACATACAAAATAGTACTATCGTCCTTCTCAACTGGCACCCGCGGCACCTTTGATGCGCGTTTAAAAGCCGACACCAGATGGAACGGCCCGCTCCACGTTCGAGCGTTCCAACGAACACAATGGCGCGCGTTCCAAAATGGTATCCATTTCCGGGCCGGAACGCGCGCCAATGTTCGTCCTAGCGTAGTGGACACCCGGCTTATTTTCAGATCGGCTGTTTAATTAGGCCATAATAAGAGAGAAGTTCGAACTTTAACACGTAAAAAAAAAATCTATTTGATATTTATACAAGAATGATTAAATTTGATATGATCTGTAATTAAAAATAAAAAAAAAAGTTAATTAACCTCTAAAGAAAAGAATTCATATAAAAGAGTGTCCTTTGAGGATACCCCCCCTCCTCTCTCCTACCCATCGAGTTTAATTACTTAATTTAATCTATAGCCTCCAAAAAAAGGGGAGAAAACTCATTAGAATTTCCCTTCGATAAATTCTCCAATATGAAATGAGGGAATATTTAAAAAAATATCTCCTTAGGGTAATATAGAGGTATAAGTATATAAAAAAAAAGAAGATTAAAAGGATAGGTCTATTTAAATAAATTGGCGTGTGTAGTCGACTATCTCTAGGAAAAGTAAAAAAAAAAAAAAAACTAAGCTTAGAAATATTTTAGGAATCATCACATCTCAATGCTCAGAAATAAAAAAAAAATATTTTATATTATTAATAGAGAGTTGCAAAAAATGAGAGATTGCAGCTTTTATATATTTATTTTAATTACACAGCTGACGTTTTTTGGTCAGTGGCGTAACGTACAGTGAGGGACAATATTAAGTCCCACCCATGCGTTTTCTACTTGTGATTATTTCATTGTTTTTCTAAAATAAAATGAAAATCTTTATTGGAAATTTTATAGGTTTGAACCATGAAAGATTCCATTATAAAATATATAATATTTTTTTAAAAACCATGAAATAATCACAAGTAGAAAACGCATGAGTGGGACTTAATATTGTCCCGCACTGTACACCCCACAAACCCCGCGCTGCGGGGAGGCCCCGGTTCAGGCTAAAAAAACTGTATCTTAGCAAAGTTCTCAGAGTGTTTGCAGATGGCCGTAAGGATGATCAATTATATTATAAGGACATCGGCCAAAAATAAATACTTTTGCGTATTATCTGTTTTATTTGTAGATATTTCGATTCCAATGACATAGAATCATCCTCACTACAATCAACAGATGTTTAGCAAATCGTTAACTCCTCCCATCCAATATGACAAAACAGCTGAGCATTCCATGAATGCAATTTTCATAATATTATGATTTGCAAAACATCTGTTGATTCTACTGAGGATGATTCTGTCATTGGAATCGAAATATCTACAAATAAAACAGATAATACGCAAAAGTATTTATTTTTGGCCGATGTCCTTATAATAAAATTGAAAAACAAAAAGTTCTCAGAGTGTTTGCATCAAAGAAAGCAAAAATAGAAACAGAGGCGTACCGAGGGTGGCGGGGGGAGGGGTTCGTCCCAGGCCCCGAGCCGGCATAGGCCCCAAATATTGGTTTTTGACAGGACCCGGGACCCCCAGAGCTCAAGTGAAAACGGAAAAATTTAGATAAAAAAAAAATTGAAGAAAATTTGTCTTTGAGAGGGCCCGGGCTCTCGAGTTCAGGGATATACAGTATTTTAAAAATATTTTTGGATATGGAGGAGGGAGGTATTTAAAAATGAGTTCGCGCCCTTCCTTTAAAAATTTAATATACTCCTCTGGTACAAAATGTAACTGTTTATAGACCACCCTTCTAGAGACGCCCCAGGCCCCCAAATGTCTACATTTTCTTCCTACTAAATGGCATTATTCATTTTGATTTTTTGTGATGTAGTAGTAAGTTAGGCCTAAATAAATATACGCTACATTTCCTTCTAATTAATTATTAAATTATGTTTTTTATTTTGATTGTTTGTGTAATGTGGAACAAAAAAAAAAAAAAAATTCATGGTTTTTACTTGTAAATTATTCCCTTTAATAATAAGGCCCGATAAAAGGTTGTAGGGGGGGGGGCAGATAAAAAACGTTACGTCACTGGTTTCGGTGTTTCTATGTTTGAACCATGTTCAGAGCTGCCAAAAAATCTTTTAGGTGGATTGTATGCCTGGTTATGATATTGTGTATATATTTTTTAAATAAAATGATAAGGGTCTAAAAATGTATAAAATCCACTATGAAACACTTAAAATTACAAGCTTGGTTCAAACGTCAGTTGTGCAAATAAAATAAATAAATAAAGGAAAAAACATTTATAATATAAATTAAATATAATATAAATACCATCTCAAAGAGATTATCTAATTGATTGACAATCACATATCACAACATAAATTATTAAATAAATAAAAACTATAAATTTAAATAAGATTTAAAAGTTAATTAGGCGGGACGAACTTGAGAACTGTTTAAGAAACGATTGCAGCCTGCTCACCTCCCCCCCCCTCCCCTCCCTCCACCCTCCCTTTCGTCTGATTGTCGACGGCTTAAAATAGAAACGACAATTAAAAGAATTTCCTTTCTTAATTTTTTTTATTAAATAATTGAATTAAATAAAATGAAAAATATTATAGTTTATAAGAACGATGATCCAAAATAAATTTGTTCCGATATTTGTGCGTTTAATTAAAACACTAGATCTATATAAAAATTTTGTTGACCAAAGTAATAATAAAATAGGAAAATTATTACTCTGAAAAAAATGATATATATTAATATAAATGTATATAAGTAAGCAGATCGCCTGATGGAAGAACTCAATAAAAAATCTTTTTATAAAATCTTCCATTATCTAAAAACATTTCCTTTAAAAAAAAATAATAATAAAATAAAAAGAATTCCCAGTAAAGACACTCACACACATGGATCAAATTTCCTTCTTAACAAACGACCATAAAATAATTTCTAATAGAACACTTGATTAAATTGTTTTAATAATTTTCTAGTCAATTTTTTTTAAAAAGAATAATTAGCCCCGGCCATGTTCTTGGCTTGGCTTGAAGGGAGTTGAATAATTAATTAAATAAATTTCAATATACCTGAGTCAAAGGTGATGGCAGGCGCTTCACGATATAAAATTTAATACTTGAAGACACATCACAATGAAAATTAAACTCACTGAACACTTTTTATAATTTTTAAGAGCACTAAATAAAATCACTTAGAGAAAACGAACCGAACGAATGGACAAGTGGATGCCAGACTGATTGTTTGGACTTGTCTCCGCTAGAGCGCTCTGCGTCTCTTTGTTTTTATTCTTTGAAGCAATATTCAATTGGAAAAAAACAAATTGATAAATTAAAATAATTTAATGACAAAAAATCTGGTGTGACTGGCGCACAGCTTCTCCTTTTGTTTTTATTTTCTTCCTGGCTGCATGTGACTATTGGTCATTATAGGTCTTCGGACCTTATGCACCCATTCCAAAAAAAAAAAAAAAAAAAAAAAAAAAAGGGCACAACTTTCGATTACCGAAGGAAAGAGAGGCTTGTCACACCAGATTTTTGTGTGGACATATATTTAGTTTCCAACAGTACGGTACATTCTAATTTCAAGATGTAAAATTTATATGTGAAAATATTTATATTTTGTTACCATGGCAACCATTTCTCCTATCTTTTCTATGGAGTACAAGAGTAAGTGGTCTTCAGAAGATTTTAATGACAAAATGAGAATATACATTTGAAAGAGAATCTAAAAAAAATTGATTTTTGAATTTTAAAAAAAAATCGTTGGAGCAAATTTTGAGAAAATCGAAAAAAACTGAAAAAGTGCATCAGTAAAGTACTAGTACTCTTTGGTCGTTTTAATTCAAAAGATTGTGTCACGTCACATGAGGGTGCCTAATTTAAATATAAAATTTCAACCCCCTATCTCTTTTCGTACTTGAGATATTTTGTTCACAGACACACAGACCATGTCGCGAAAACCACTTTTTTGGATTCAGGAGACCTCAAAACGTGTATATCCGTCGACATCGAATTTTTGACATGAATCCAATACTTTCTCTCTCTATATATATTAACCTATATATAGAGGTAAGAGAAAGTAATAATGTTTTGAAGTCTATTTCTTTTAATTTTTTTGTTTGTTTGCTCTTTCACACTTGGCCTAAGTTATTATCTCATTTTGTGGTCGATGCTTTTTTGACAAATTTGTCTCATAAGAGCATCTTTTTGAGACAAAAGAAAATCAATATGTCTCTGTCAGAGGTGTAGAGCAAGAGCAAGACGATAAATTACGTAATTCCCAAAGCTATATAGGCCTACAGTAGGACATTAATTCTATTGATTTTTCTATATGTGTAATTTAGAAACAAAAACAAAACAAAAATTTAAAAAAAATTTTCAAATATTTAATCACGTTATAAAATCAACCTAATTTCAATATTTATTGATGCTAACTAAAATTAAATATCTGTTCAAGTTAATGTTTTTTATTTTTCTATTGAATATTTGTTTTTAAATGGTATATTATTTGTAGAAATTATCAGTTTGCTGAATAAAAGACCAACAACAATTGAGTCGATTTGCAAAAAATGATTTCCAAAAGTGCCTAATTGACAAAATTTGTACAGTTGAAATTTTAATTGCATGTTGTTGGCACAACTGAAATACACATTTGAAAATAGTTTTCCAGTGGAAAAAAGTTGGTAAATCCTATTTAAAATCGAGTACAAATTCAAACCGGGCCTAGTTGCATTTCATTCCAATTCCAAAAGAGAGGCAAGAAAATCAAAGAGTTATTTTAATTTCAATTTAATTTTAGGCTTACTTATCGGAGATTAAATGCAATCAGGGAGCCCACTGTCTTTAATGATCCTAGAATCGCCAGAGTCAAATAATTTCTGAATAATGAAAAAATTATTTTATATATGGACCCTGTTACGCAATAGTGTGTCAAGCGCCAGCTACCGAGTTTTGAGAAAATTAACAGTTAAAGTTTTTTGTTTTCATTAGATTATATATAATTTTTTTTTTTTTTTGTCAATTGTGCAAGTAACATTAAATATAAATTTTTTTAGGACATAACATTTCATAAAAAAATACTATTAATTGGATCCTGTTATGCAATGGTGTGTCAAAGACCAAAAAATTCAAAATTAAGTTAAGCACGAAATATTGTTTCAAATGCTTTAATTAATAGTATTTTTTATGAAATACAGTAGAGTCCCGTTAATCCGAACTAATTGGGACCGAGGGTCGTTCGGATTATCGGGAAGTTCGAATTAACCGGAATTGTAAGCTTGAATTAGTTAATTTTGATAATAAAGTGGTATTTATAACGTTGTAAACCGTGAAACTTTAATTAATAGTATTTTTTATGAAATATGTCTTAAAAAAATTTATATTTAATGTTACTTGCACAATAGACTAAAAAAATTATATATAATCCAATGAAAACAAAAAACTTTAATGTTAATTTTCTCAAATTTCGGTAGCTGGCTCTTGACACACTAATGCGTAACAGGGTCCATATATAAATAGGCCTATAAAGAAATTTGTGTAGAAAGAGACAAAATTAAAAGCTGCTACATGTGATAATTTCTTTGTTTTATTTTATTAATCAAAGAAGACAAATATTTTTTTATTAGGATATTAAAACCTAGAATGCCCTCGGGCTTGACGTAGTTGGTACAGCGCCTGACTTGTATACCAAGGGTCGAGGGTTCGGATCCCAGGCAGTCCGAAGATAAGAATGCCTGGACCCCAATATATATATATATATATATATATATATATATATATAATATATTCATAATAACGGTTACGTCTAAGTCTTATATGACCTAAGTTGCCGAAAAGACTGTGTGAATATGAGTGTGAATGGGAAAAAAGTGTGAATGTTTAAAAAAAATGCCTAGAATCATAAAAGTTTAATTTTTTTAAACAGTGAAATAATCACATGTAAAAAAGCAAAGATATGATATATATTCCGACATAAAGCAAAGATAGTTGATGTGTTTATGAAAATAAACACTTGAAAATAATAATATTTAAGTAAATAAATATTTCTATAACTTTAGTAGATAGATAGATAGATGGTTAGATAATTTAGAAAATGAAAGACAAATAATAAAAATAAACGAGTTTTCATTCGGTAAATGGAATGAACAAGTGATTGGAAGTTTTTATTTATTTGATGACTCCAGGAATATTAATAGAATAGATTGCCAAACTAAATTTGACAAGTATATCTATAAAATCCAATCATAAAGGGATTATAATAGCAGGCCATGTGTACCGAGCAAAATAAGAATAAAACAATTTCCTAAGAGATTTCATCTTAATTATTTACTAACTAGAAGAGAAACCTAATCAAATATTAACAGAAAGACCCTCGATTTGATGCTGAATCAAATACACTTTGATTTTAGCTGATGAAAAAATCACACACAAAACACTTGCAATTCTGTTTAATCAACCCGAGTTTGAGCATTTAGGCATTATTATTTAATTGATAATATGTCAGGGATTATTAATGTTTGATAATCAAATCATTTTTAAGAACAAATATAAAAAAATAATATTTTTTTAAATAGATTACTAACCTCACCTGTCATTTTTGCATCACATTTATCATTAAAATTTGATTATTATATTTATTATAAACGTAAAAACAAGTGAAAATAATTAGATATTTTTCAAGAAATTAAATAAATTCTACCTTTAAAAGTTGAAATTGCAGCCAGACAGGCCCAGGTGGTCAGATGCAGGAAAATCACTTTGAATTCACAACACACATAAAAATAAAACTATCACGAATTATTATATAACTAAATGAATAACACAATTAAATAAACACTATTTAAATAATAACGAAAGGGTAAAAAGAACAAGGAACCGAATGACATATAAAAGAGCGCGATCATGCCGGCCTCGAACTGGCCCCAACTGGTTAGTTCGATGCCTAGAGAGCACCACACACCAACGCACACACACACACACACACACACACACACACACACACACACATATGCATTGAGCATAGTTAATAAAGAAATTAAAAGTGATTAGCAAAGGAGTATTTAAGGGAGAAATTTTTTATAAAAATAATTTCAAGATGTAAAATTTATAAATATGGGAAAATATTAGGGTCCGACTGAAACAAGATTTTCAGCCGAAACAGAAACCGAGTATTCGGCCTCAATCTTAGTTTCGGCCGAAACCGTAACCGAAACCGAAACTTGTATTTCCTATAAAAAATTATTAATATTTTACTTTTTTTTTTTTTGAAATTTTTTTTCCTCCGTGAAAATCATTTTACCTTTTTTTTAGGGAGACTAAATTTTTTCCGCACCTTTTCCGCTTTTGCAAATCATTTGACCTTTGTTTTTTTTTTGCATGCGAGTCTCATCCCATCTTTTCAGACTCAGATTTCGGCCGGCCGAAAGGTTCGGCTACTTTTTGGCCGAAACCAGGATTTTTGGCCGAAACCGTAACCGGAACCGAATATTCGGTCGGTTCTTAGAAAATATTTATATTCTGTTACCATGGCAACCATTTAGTACAAGAGTAAAGTGGTCTTCAGAAGAATTCAATGGCAAAATGAGAATATACATTTGAAAGAGCATCTAAAGAAATAATTGATTTGTGAATTTAATCAAGATCGTTGGAACCAATTTTGAGAAAATCGAGAAAAAAAAAAAAAAAAAAACTGAAAAAGTACATAGTAAAGTACTAGTACTCTTTGACCGATTTTGATCAAAAGCTTATTTTCACACTCCAGAGAGGTGTCTAACTTAAATATAAAATTTCAACGTCATAGCTCAATTTCTTCATGCTTAAAATTGAACACACACACACAGACAGACACCACTTTTTATAAAATTCATGGGCGTAACTAGGGGGCAGCCCCCCCTCCAGAAAGCTCCTTGCCCCAAGAAAAATTGAGAAAATATGGGGCTTTCCAGGCCCATCGGAGGATAGCTGGTCCCATGCCCCCCCCCCAGCCAAATTCTCTAGTTACGCCCATGATAAAATTACTCTCCTCGCCTTGAGTCATGCAAAATTGTCAATTATAGATTCCAAGTCAGCTTTCCTCATTAATTCTGTTTCCACAGCTAGAACACTTTTGATAAACCGTTCTGACACATATAAGTTCAAGAAATTGATTTTTTTTTTTTTTTAATTATAATTTTACGATATTTTTTTTTTTTTATAAAGACTGGAAAATTGAATGATCTTTTTTTTCAATTACTACTTTAAAATATAGAGAGAAAATTGAAATTTTGTTGACTTTAGTAAATAGAAGCTACTGTAGCATCATCATCCATTTGGGCATAAAAGCTGGCTGTCCAGAGTTACATTATATTTTAATTTATTCTCTTTAGATCTCAAATCAGAAAGATGAAAAAGGACTAAATTTACAACAAAAAAAGAAATTTTATTTTGATGATTAATTATGTAGGCTTGTATTAGGAATGTGAAATATAAATTATGTCGGTTGAGATTACACAACTTTGGCAATACAATCCTTTAATTTGTAAAAAAAAAAAAAATAGAAATTGTTTTATTTAAAGGGTTTGTAAGATGACGTCACTCAATGTAGTGAAATCGAATCGAATTTTACTAAATAAATAAATAAATAAATAGAAAACTTTTTAGATGTGGTAAAATGAATTATTTATTTTATAGCCTATATATGTTACAGGCCAAACTGTTTTTAGGATAAACTAGTTTAACCTAGGACAAATTAGTTCGTCCTAAGTGCGTTCGGATAAACTGGTTTATTCAAACTCATTTATTCTAACGCACTTAGGTGTTTAATATTTAAACTAAGAATTCCTTAAAGTTTTTTTAATTCTTACTGCAACAGGCCCGAACCAAGGGCGTCCGCAGGATTTTTTGCAGAGGGGGGGGGGGGCAAGTCACTTACAGATAAGTTAAAAAAAAAAACGTACTTTGGTATTAATAATGTTATACATCTCTTGGTATTTAAAGCATTCTCACCGCGGCAAGGTGAATGTATACTGAGAAAGGCTTTTTTGTATTTTTTTTTTTTTGTTTTATACATTTTTTTGTATCATTTTAATTTTCCAGGGGGGGGGGGGGGCAAGTGCCTGGTTGCCCCCCCTGCGGATGCCCATGGCCCGAACCCCTGCAAAATCCTGTTTTAAATCTATTTTATCCTAGGGATAAACTAGATAAGACTGAAATATTAAATTTAAATTGGATTTGCACAAGCAATTATGATTTTGATTAAATTGCGGAAGTATTTTGTTGTGATGAACTTAGGTGTTGTTAGTTGAATTTGAAATAAAAAAACTGTAGTTTTTTTATAATGGGTTTATTTTTTGGCTTGGCGACTGCGCTAGCATTCAGTTTCGATGGCTTTGAGAATCCATCATCTTCAGGCCTGGAAATCACAATAAATACTATGTAATATACATTATGAGTCAACAGTTACGATTTGTTTTTGTTTCACATTTTCATATATGCTAGCGCAGTCGCCAAGCCAAAAAATAAACCCATTATAAAAAAACTACAGTTTTTTTATTTCAAATTCAACTAACAACACCTAAGTTCATCACAACAAAATACTTCCGCAATTTAATGAAATATTAAATATTAAAATCCAGCAAATACTTTATCCTAAGTGAGCTATGATGAACTAGTCTGTAGTCTGGCCTAGTAAAATTGTTGTATTTTGACAATTAATTGTCTTGAGGAAGATCGTGATTTGCAACCGAAACGTCGACGATTAACAATTAAATAAAAGTTTTTTATTTAATTCCTTGGCTGCAACATCTCCTATAGCCAATAATTATGTCTTTAGAAATGAAAAATACATATTTATGTGTAGATGCCTTTTTGATTGATTATATCTCTGTAACTATATATCAGAGTGAAATTGCAAATTTATGATTCTAGATGAGTGTAAAAACTAATAAAAAGAGGAGTGAATCGCTGCTCAGTGAGCACAAAAATGGCTTTAAAATATAGGACCAAATTTTAGAAAATGAGCAGAAATATTTGAGACGTTTGTCTACAGTCGTGTGGCAAATTTCATAACACCGTCCCGGAACGGGATAGAATTTTAAAAATAGGAAAAAAAATTGAAAAGTCGGAAACTTTTGCAAATCTTTTTACTTTCTCTTACCTCAATATATATGTTAATATATATATAGAGAGAAAGTATTGGAATCATGTCCAAAATTTGATGTCGAGATTTTGATGGATATACACGTTTTGAGGTCCCCTGAATCTAAAAAAAGTGGTTTTCGCGACATGGTATGTCTGTCTGTCTGTGTGTGTGTCTGTGAACAAAATATCTCAAGAACGAAAAGAGCTAGGAGGTTGGAATTTTATATTTAAGTTAGGCACCTCCCCGAGACGTGACACGAAGCTTTTGAACAAAATCGACCAAAGAGTACTAGTACTTTACTGATGCACTTTTTCAGTTTTTTTCGTTTTTCTCTAAATTTGCTCCAACGATTTTTTTTTTTTAATTCAAAAATCAATTATTTTTTAGATTCTCTTTAAAATGTATATTCTCATTTTGCCATTGAAATCTTCTGAAGACCACTTTACTCTTGTACTCCATAGAAAAGATAGGAGAAATGGTTGCCATGGTAACAAAATATAAATATTTTGCCACTTATAAATTTTACATCTTGAAAATCGAATGAACCGTAGTGTCGGAAACTAAATACATGTCGACACAAAAAATCTGGTGTGACAAGCACAGTACTCGAAGGTAAGAGAAAGTTGTGTGCTGTGCGCCAGTCACACCAGATTTTTTTATTTTAATTTTTGTTGCAAAGTACCGATTAGGGGAGTGAAAAGAGCGAGAGACTTGCTGTCCGAAATGGTTATTATTTACTTTGAAAAATTAATATCTTACTTATTAGATCGTTTGAAATTGATTTCAAAAAGATAATCAGATAATCCGATTTCAAAATCCCTCCAGCCAAGAGAGAGGGCTTAGTCTGATCCTTCAATTTGTTTCCCCCAATTCTGCTGATGATTCAGAAAAATGAAATATTTTAGTAGAAAAAGGACAAAATAAAAAGAAGAAGGGAACAAATCCTTTTTCTGTTTTTCTCTTTCCCTTGTCGTAAAAACGAAATAATTTTGAAGAAGAACATTAACGATATACTCTATATAGAGATATTTTCAAGTTGAAGCTCGGAAAGTTTTAAGCAACTTCCTAGACAACGAGTCTAGTAAATAAATAAATTTATTAATGAACAACTCCTTGAGCCAGGAGCACTAACTGCGTCACCAAAAGTGAAGGAGCCATAAGTCCTTGGTTGCTCAACAAACACCAATACAAATTTACAAAATGTATAATACGAAACAAGCATGTGTTTATACACTGCGAGTCAAAAAAAAAAAACGTACAATTGGTTCTTCTTAAAAAGACCTGTTCTAATCTACCTTAATGATACTGTAATTTATTAAACATTTAAGGGGGTTCAGGAGCGGCGTCTAAACGTACTTAAAAAACAACTAGACTATTATAAGGAATTTTTCAATGCGGTTTTTTTATAAAATGAATTAAATTCATAAGAGATTATTGGGACATCGAGCTATAATTTTTTTAATGACTTATTAAAAAATTATCGTAATTAATTTTTTTGTTATCAAGCAAATACAAAAAAACAATCTGTCCCAATAAGCTTTAATTTTTTTAAAATTTAAAAATGAATTTATTGTTATTATTAATCACAAATTAATTAAGAAATTTTTAAAATAAGCTTAGATGATTTATTTTAAAAAATCAACTGTCAAATTAGTTCAGCATTCTTGCAATAGGTGGCAGGCTAGTCTAACAGCTGATCCCCTATTTTTGGTCTATATTTATATATTTTTATGCTTTTATAAAAGATACATAATATATAATAACATTTATAAAGTATTTATTGTTAAAAGATCAATGAAAATCAACTAAATGCATTAAATATTATTAGCTACCATTCTGACATCTCTTGGCAAATTTTTGAATTACTTGATTTTTTGGGACACAACGTCATCTCAGCGGGAAAAACATGCGTAACACCTTCACTCCCGAGCCCCCTTAATATGAAATTTTCTACACACTTCTAAGTTAATTTAACACATATCCATATCATTTTCATAAATAATTATAATTTAAATAAAACAAAGACAAAAATGTCGAAATTTTATTTATTAAAGCCAAATTTTCAAATAATCTTTCCATTTCAGTTTTTCTCTGTCTATTTTATTGGAAATTCTTATAAAAACGAAATTTATAATTAATATCCAACTGAACATATCGAGATTATGTTGATTTGTCCCACAAAATAAAAATCTATATTTTTGTCTTTATTTTATTTAAATTGTATTAAATTGATTAAAATGATTTGTATTTGTGTTAAATTTACTTAGAAATGTTTAAGATATTTTATATTAAATGTTTATTCAATTAGAGTACCATTCAGTTAGATAAGAATAGGTCTTCTTAAGAAGACACACAGTGTATATTTTATATCATGAATTCTACCAAAAGTAGTGCCTATTGTCGGAAACTAAATATATATCAACAAAAAAAATCTGGTGTAACAGGCACAGAGCACAACTTTCGCTTGTGTGCAGTGCGGCCAGTCACACTAGATTTTATTTTTATGTCACTTTCACCATCTGTTTAATTATTGAATGTAATGTCAAGTATCCTGACTTAATTTGTAAACACGTTAGATCATTTTAACTGATTAGGCAGATGCTATCAGAAAAGCTAGTCACTATTTTGATTAGAAATTATTTGTTATTACTTGACAAAATCTATTTTATTATAAATAACAACAATAATACATTTTCCTTGGGATTTTTAGCATATAAATTTAGATTTATTTATAAATAAGAAATTATATATAATATTTAAGATATTATATATATCGCGTAGATAAGCCGCGAAACGGAAAATTTATATAGTTAGATATTACTTCATGTACCCGAAAAAAAGAGGTAAGGGGGTGCCGCCGGATCCGTGGTTCGACTCCCGGCGGCACCCCCTTACATCTTTTTTCGGGTACATGAAGTAATATCTAACTATATATAGATTTATTTAAATGAACTTTGGATGAGAGGTGAGTGGGAGTTTATTATTATCATAAACTAGAAATGGCCAACAAACAGGTCTATTTTTGATCGATTTCACCAGAATTTTAAAGTGGAACTTTTATTTGATTGCCTGAAATTATTTCGCTCTTCTATCAGCATGTCGCGTTACCATGGGCGTAACTAGGGGGGTCCCGGGGGCCTGGCCCCCCCAGAAGGCTCGTGGCCCCCTCCCCCCAGAAAGATCTTTGCCCCAAGAAAAATTGAGAAAATATGGGGCTTTCCAGGCCCGAGTCATTCTTTCCACGTCAAATCGATACACTTTTTAACATCACCATCTCAGATTTGTATGAAATTTGGGTCATAGGTAGAGTCAATAGAGACTAAGAAAAGCCCCAATTTCAACTTGATATCTCAACTCGTTTAAGAAATATGGCGGGTTAAATTTGTCAGAAATGGCAAAAAATCGACCTATCCACATCTATTTAAATTGCTCTAAAATCTCTTAGAGATGAGATAGAGAGATGAATGAAGCGTCATTTTACAGCTTTTCAGACACCCTTTCCAATGATATACAACACACCTGGGGTGGTAATAAAAAAATTTTGATTAAAAAAAAAGAAAATTTAATGATAATTTCTCTTTAAATAGGCCCCGGGGCCCTCAGGGCTCAAGTAAAAACGGAAAAATTTAGATAAAAAAAAACAAAATTTAATGAAAATTTCCCTTTGAGAGGCCCCGGGGCCTTGGGGTTCAGGGATATACGGTATTTTAAAAAATATTTTTGTGTATGGAGGAGAAGGATATTTAAAGATGAGCACTACCCCCAAAAAAAAATTCAAGGCCCCCTTTCTTCTAGTGCCGCCCCAGGCCCCCAACCCACACAGGCCTCTGTACGCCTCTGCATAGGCTTAACAGTGATTTTGGCACCGGGGGTATTTTGAGCTGATCTCCGAGTATATGCGACGTCCTTTTTCCAAAAATATCGTCAGTTTTGCTCGAATAGCTCTAGTTTTAGAGATATAGAGAATATAACGTTTTAATTGAAATTCTGCTCTAAAGTGGCTCTTATTTTGAGTTTTCTAGATTTTTTTATGGTGTTTTCTCTTAAAGATATACAGGTAGCTAAGATACATAGAAAATCTAGAGATTCTGCCCAATCAGAAGTGATTTAATGGTGCAAAACACGGCTAAAAGTTGAAAAAAATTCAATTTTTCCAGTTTTTCTTAACTTTAGACAACCCTAAAATTTTTTTAACATCTCTGAATGCAAAAAACATATATGTACGATATTCTGTAACTCTTCCAGAAATCATTCCTTTGTGCAAATCGGTTAATTATTAAAGAAATTATAAACTTGTTATTTCAGCGCTATCACTACACCCAAGAATTCTTCTAAGCAAAACACCATCTTTATCATAAAATTTTCTTATCTTTGATTTGTAAATTAACTATTTTGTTTATAATTTCGTTAATAATTAACCGATTTGCACGAATGAATGATGGCTGGAAAAATTGAATTTTTTCAACTTTTAGCCGTGTTTTGCACCACTAAATCACTTCTGATTGAGGTTATCTGGTCTCATGCCCCCCCCCCAGCGAGGATGGCTGGTCCCATGGCCCCCCAGCCAGATTCTCTAGTTACGCCCATGCGCGTTACAAGCCATGACGTCACAAGCCGTGACAACAAAAATAGGGAAGGTTGAAATTTAATATATATGACGAATTATAAAAAATAATTGAGAGATTTAATTATTCAATTTTTAAATTGATAAAATATAATTTTTAAAATAATTTAAAATGATTCAAATCTTCAATTACTAAATAAATATTGTTCTCAGTTTTTAACATGCGCCTATTGATTTCCCATTTTCCAATTATTAAGTTAAGAAATGGTTAATCTTGAATTCTAATATATCGGCGGAAACTAAATATATCTGGACACGAAAAATCTGGTGTGACAAGCACAGAACACAAATTTCGATTACCGAAGGGTAAGAGAAAGTTGTGTGCTGTGCGACAGTCACACCAGATTTTTTCCTTTATTTTAAGCATTATAAAGAAAAAAAAAAATCAACGCACTATAAAGAATATTCCAAAACGTCCTTTTTGACATCTCCTCTCTAACTTTATTTTTGTTTTGTTTCTATCATATTTTCTAAGCAATTTATTTTTTTCTAGTACTATATTATATTTCTCCTTCCCCCGGTTTTTGCCCAATAAATATTCATTCTGTTTCTTTCTCTCATAGACTTAAGAACTTTTTTTTTTAGCTTCCTTCTTGCATAAGGATGAAAAAGAAAAGGGTTAGGAAAAGCTAAGATAATTTATTTAAAGAGCAGCCCATCCACTTTTCAAGCATTATATTTTTACAACCTAAACAAAAAGCACTTGCTCCTTCGTAAAACATGAAACTATATGAGCTAGCCTTCATTCCTGACAAATTATTATATCTCTTCTCTTATCATATGTTTAGATAAATTATATTCTTTTTTTTTTAAATCTACCCTTTATTAGAATTAATTTCGTTATACACGATTTAAGATAAAATATTTTCTTTGGGTTTTTCTTGTTTATTTATTTATTTATTTTTATTACGAAGTAGGCTTACATCACAGATCAAACACAATCAAGATCCCAGGTTAAAAATTGTTTAAAAGTTTAGGGCCATCTATACGCTTGTCCTGGAACTAACAGTAAGTGCGGCCGAGGGGGGGGGGGGATAAAAACTTGCTTCTAGAGAGATTTGAACTCAAGCTTATTGCAATTCACATGTTTTGATACTGACTCCTTTAATCTCTCGTATACTTGGTTCTATGATAATTTTAAGCTTTTTTAAGCTACTTAAATGGCACGGAGTATTATAAAAAAAAAAAAAATTTTACAAAAGGTCATTTATAAATTGTAAAAAATTTATAATTAAAAGTAATTTCATAGTTTAAAAAAAAGTTGATTCATTTACAGGTTTTTCATTAAAGTTTCTCATTTACTCGGACTTCCTCAGAATGGTGAGTGAGTGGAATTTTTAATAAATTTATTACCAGAGGTTTTTTATTTTCTGGTTTACGATGTAGGCCTATATATGATATAGTTTCGGCTCGCCATCAGACCTTAAAACCCTTAAAACCTTAAAAACTATACAAATATGTATCATATTTTACAATTAAAATACTATTACAATATTCTTATTTTGAATAATTATTTTACTTCTCGCATTTTACAATTTTTGCCTTCTTTTAATCTTGCAGTTTACAAATAAATGGTTTTTCTTTTTTAATTCATTTATATCCAGGATTTTTAAGCCACTGACAGCGTAACATGTCTTTTGAAGGAAAACAGCCTAGTACTGCCATCTAGCCACTTGTCATATAACTAAAAGAAACTTATAAACATTCTTCCCAGAGAGCTGCCCCCCCCACCCCCCAATGGCCTACATATAAATACTGTAGACAATATTTGATTTTGATTGAAATAAAGTACAGGAATTAAATCTAAATATTCGATAATTTAATTTAATAATGTTTATATGAGAAAACACATGTGATTTACTGATATTGTGGGGAATGAATATTTATTGGTGATTAGGAGGGATAGTTCTAAAAAAGATAAATTTTTTAGGAAAACATGAAAGAAATAAAATGGCCAGAATTTGTATGTCATATATTACTTTCTCTTACCTCTATATATATTAATATATATAGAAAGAGAAAGTATTGGATTTATGACAAAAATTGGATGTCGAGATTTTGACGGATATACACGTTTTGAGGTCCCCTGAATCCAAAAAAATAGTTTTCGTGACATGGTCTGTCTGTATGTCTATGAGTCTGTGAACAAAATATAGCAATCAGGATAGGTGAGGAGAAGAAGAAAATTCGCAGCTAGTTATATTTCATTATTTTTATTCCCATTATGTTGACGTTCTAACTAATATAATTTATTTATATTCATATCATCTCAAGTTCTATGAATGATATATGATTGGATTATATAATTTACACATACTTAACACCCATTTGTTCTGAAGATGGTCCCGACCGGGACCGAAACGTCAACATAATGGGAATAAAAATAATGAAATATAACTAGTTGCAAATTTTCTTCTTCTCCTCATCTATCCTGATTGAACTACCAGCTATAAGCCTTACGTATCAAAATATCTCAAGAACGAAAAGAGCTAAGAGGTTGAAAATTTATATTTAAGATAGGTACCTCCCTGGCACGTGAATACCATATTCATATGGGATACATAAAAAGAGAAAATGTAAATGCAATGAGCCTTTTTCAAAATAACTGATTTCAATTAATTTCAAAGGGTTGGCATTATACAAAACCAAGAATCCTCCATAGCTACTACATACAATAGATCAGAAATCTTTTGACCAGATAATGAACTTTATGAGTCAATGCAATTTTTTTTTCTATGTATATTTATGAAGAGAGAGAGAGAGTTAATCAAATCTAAACTCAATTGGATATTCCCTTACGCCCATTGGCCAAATTCAATTTACTAGCTGGTTTAATTCTATTAGTTTTGCTGCTGCCATTATTCATATTTGATTAAACTTACATTTTAATGTTTTCCCTATCGATAGATTAGTTTCCCCTTATCCTCTCGGGCTCTAATGAAATCAATAAAAAAAAGACTAGGAGGGGGGAGAGGGGGCGACATTCATTTTGTTTAATTAATTTCATTTGAATTGGCTATATATAAAATAGCGGAGTGTCCGTCTGTCTGTCAACGAAATTTTCAAAAGGGGAGGCGCAAAAAATTCCAAAAACTCCAGAGCTTTGTCTTGTGTTATGAAAAATTAAAGCCAATTAATTAAAATAATTAAATAATTAATTCTCTCAAATGAAAAATAATTAAAATTGTTATATAATTAAATTTCTAATTTTTTTTTTCTTAAAGAAATCGGAGATGGTATTAGAATGGATCAAAACAGACAGATGGACATCCCACCATCAACATAGAATATAAACATTTTATACTTTCTCTTACCTATGTATATATGTAATATATATATATATATATATATATATATATATATATAAATATAAGAAAGTTTTTTTTTAACACTCGCACTTTGTTTCCATTCACACACACATACACACAGTCTTCTCGGCAACTCAGACCATATAAGACATCAAGGGGGTTCAGGAGCGACGTCTAAACGTACTTTAAAAAAAAACTAGACTATTATAAGGAATTTTTCAATGTGGTTTTTTATAAAATGAATTAAATTCATAAAAGATTATTGGGACATCGAGCTCTAATTTTTTTAATGACTTATTAAAAAATTTTCGTAATTAATTTTTTTATCAAGCAAATACAAAAAAACAATCTGTCCCAATAATCTTTAATTTTTTTTTTTTATTTAAAAATGAATTTATTGTTATTATTAATCACATATTAATTAAGAAATTTTTAAAATAAGCTTAGATGATTTATTTAAAAATCAACTGTCAAATTAGTTGAGCATTCTTGCAATAGATGGCAGGCTAGTCTAACAGCCGATATAGTATTAGCTTATATTTATATATTTTTATGCTTTTATAAAAGATACATAATATATAATAACATTTATTGATAAAAGATCAATGAAAATCAACCAAATGCATTAAATATTATTAGCTACCATTCTGACATCTCTTGGCAAATTTTTGAATTACTTGATATTTGGGCATACTTTTTATGACACACAACGGGAAAAACATGCGTAACCACTTCGCTCCCGTTCCCCCTTAAGATACACTGAAAAAAAACCGACCTTGTAAATTTAAAGTGAAATCCCTTTAAAAATTTTCAACAAACCTTCCCATAAAATTAACAAATTTTCCTTTCATTTTTACAAGAAATCGCCTCAAGTTCTATATGACAAACTCATACCGTAAAAATGAAAAAATTTCCTTTTATTTTTACAGGAAATTTCATCGAGTTCTAATTCAAAAAGAAATCCTGTAAAATTGACAAGGTTTCCTTTAAATTTGACAGTAAAAACCTTTAAATTCTTATTTTACCTGAGAAAAAGGCAACTCCCTCCATACCTACCTACCTACCCATTGCTTACTCTCTAACTCAAAGCTCGTCATTCTCTCTTAGCAGACAGTATGACTAGCTTGAGTTGACTAGGCTACATTTCTTTTCCAGATTCATTCTTTGAATATTTGAAATCCGAGTTGATATCTTCTATCATATATACTTTTTAATTTTGAAAAATATTTGTACTTTTTTTTTTTATTCACGGCACGTCTAACAAAATTTTCTTTGTGTCCTGTTTTTTTCTTACATATTATGGCAAAAAACCAAGGTACGTCTACAAAATATATTATGATTTTCTTTTAATATATTATTTATAATAAATTTTGTGCTTGACTTGCAGGACTTCAATGAAGACTATTTAAAATTATATCACATTCTAATTGAGTGGGATTTAGAAGGTCTGTTTCATACATTAAAAGGTAAATATAATGTTATAAAACAAAATGTAAAATGTTTCAAAATATTATCTAGTGTTTATACAATTTATTTTTTTTGAATAAAAAACTCTTGCATACGTTTTAGGCTTTCGGCCATTGACATTAGTGGGAAAAGGGTTCTTTCAGCTAAAATTCCTTATTTTCAAGAGACAAAAGATCCGAATACAATACCTTAGCCCAAGAGGGTTTCTGGCTCTCTTGGTCAGGCCGACCTCAACAAGTTAAAAATTTAGAATATAAACAAATTTTGGTAGAATTAAAAAACAAACTTTTTTTTTTCAGAATACAAAATCGAAGATTCAGCATCTACAAATGAACAATTCATCCTATGGTTCTGAAAATGACATTTCTATTGTTTTTTTTCATATTATCTAAAAATAAATACATATTTTTGATATTTTAATATGTTTCAAAACTTATTAATAGGCCTATTTATAAAATAACACATCTTGATAATTCATTTCAAAAGTATTTATTTATATAAGTTTGGTGTACATTACAACTGAATTGTAATTTTTTTGTAATTAACTCGTAAAATAAAAAAACATTTTTTTTTGTTATAATTTTGTAAATTTGATTTTTTTACATAATTTCCTTTATACAAAGAATCCTTTTAAAATTATAAGAAACCCTGTCAAATTGTTTTTGACAAAAAAATCATTGTAACTTGAATTTATTTCAATCTGCCACAGCTCGTCGGAACACAGGATTTTGGCGTGTTGATTAATTAAAAAATTTTTTAATTATTTTTTAAATATATGTTTGATTTTTCTCATGTCATTCGTAAAACAATAATGCATATCTTTGACCTGAGAAAAATTAAAAATATATTTAAAATAAATAATTAAAAAATCTCTTAAATTAATCAACACGCCAAAAACCTGAGTTCCGACGAGTGTAGCTGTAGCAGATTGAAATAAATTCAATTTAAAATTAAATGAAAAATCATTTTAAAATTACAAGAAATCCAATAAATTTAGTTTTGACAAAATATCCTTTAAAAATTACAGGAAATCCTGTCAATTTGGTTTCAACAAAATTTCCTTTAAAATTTACAGGAAATCCTGTCAATTTCGTTTCAACGAAAATTCCTTTAAAATTTACGGTAAATACGGTCAACTTCGTTTTAACAAAATTTCCTTTTAAATTTAAAGGAAATCTTGTCAGTTTTTTTCAACAGGAAAACCTTTTGAAATTATAAGATGCACCTTCAATTTCGTTTTAACAAGGTATCCCATTGAATTGACGAGAAACCTCATTGACGCATTTTCATTACGGTTTCGGAATGAATTGAAGGGATTTCCATTGAATTTACAAGGTTTTTTTTTTTCAGTGTAAGAGAGTGTTATTTTTTAATAAGCCAGATCGCCTAAAATGATGTCGACGTTTCGGTTGTGTCTTAAATCAAACCAATTTAATGGATGATTTATACATCATTCTCTATGATGAGTTGAACAATTTTATTAGATTGATGATGAATTTGTTTTTTTTTTTTTTATTCTCTTGATTTTTTCCCAATGCTCTTTTTATAAACCCCTTTTTAAAACACCTCCCCAATAACTAAATTGGAAAGAAGTTCCTGAATTTCCCTCGGGACATGACTCGAAATAGAAAACGTGACCTTTTGTCTGCCTGAGAACGTTTAGCCATCTCGATGGCAGGGCATCATCAGATAGATCCTTCTAGAAAAAACAATGACCACTTGGCAACAACAACAACAACAAAAATAAAGTTTACATTTGATGCCGAAAGAGAGAGAGATTGCAAACAATTTCCAAAAGAATTTATTAAATGAAATCCAGCCATCTGGATAAAAAGGCTTTCGTATAATTTTGGATCTCTATTTTAAACTTTGAATCAACTTTTAGAAATCTCAAAAATAAACAATTGCAAATGTTAACGTTAGGAAGTAGAAAGACGATTTTCGTAGAGCTTATGGCTCTTTGAAATTCAAAGGACCTTGCTGCCAGGAAATTACATTAAAATTTTTTTTTATTTTTGTCTGATGTTTCGATCGCCAATCACGACCTTCATCAGGGTAAATATACACGATTTCAAGTATAATTTTTTAACTATTGCAATCATATACAATTTTTTACTTGAAATAACGTACAATACGAGAACAGGTCAATAAGTCTGTGACTTTTTGAATGAAACACAGGTTTTTGGATAAAAAATTATTTTATTTTTCAACATAGTCTCCTTTGAGCTCTATACACTTTGTCCAACGTTTCTCCAATTTTTTTTATTCCTTCCAAAAAATAAGATTTGTTGAGGGCATCAAAATCATCGTTGGAACAAATACAAAAAAATAATCTGTCCCAATAATCTTTAATTTTTTTTAAATTTAAAAATGAATTTATTGTTTTTATTAATCACATATTAATTAAGAAATTTTAAAAATAAGCTTAGATGATTTATCTAAAAACCAACTGACAAATTAGTTCAGCATTCTTGCAATAGATGGCAGGCTAGTCTAACAGCTGATCCCCTAATAGCCTATATCTGGCTTATATTTATATTTTTATGCTTTTATAAAAGATACATAATGTATAATAACATTTATAAAGTATTTATTGTTAAAAGATCAATGAAATCAAATGCATTAAATATTATTAGCTACCATTCTGACATCTCTTGGCAAATTTTTGAATTACTTAATTTTTGGGCATACTTTTTATGACACACTACGCCATCTTATCGGGAAAGTGGCCTAAAAAACTTCTTTTTTATCCTAGCTTAAATATAAAATTTCAACATCGGCACATGCACAGTCAGACAGCCCTCAAAACGTGTATTTCCATTAAAATCCCGACATCGAAAAATCCAAATACTATTACTCTCTTAATATTTCCATTAAATAGATAAATTCAAAGAGATTAAGTCTAATGAGTTTAGATTGTACTTTGGGTTTGGGTTTGGAATCTCAAGTACCCCGATGGGGGGCCGAGAATGCCCTGAGGGAGAGT
The DNA here is from genome assembly GCA_023213315.1 of Euborellia annulipes. Taxonomy (NCBI): domain Eukaryota; kingdom Metazoa; phylum Arthropoda; class Insecta; order Dermaptera; family Anisolabididae; genus Euborellia; species Euborellia annulipes. Next base: position 94,643 of record JAKCPI010020209.1, on the reverse strand, counting down.
GAAGGCTGCTTATACAGGACAAGGCCATTCACTACGAGGTGCTTATGCTAAACGATCAAGTGCACTTATCGGAGGGTGGAGATGAATTGAGTGGACAGACAGCCTGACAAATTCGATAGCAGAATTATTCCATTTACAACATCCTGGTAAAAAAAAATAAATATCTTCAAAATTTTAAATCCTCTCTGGCGTAGTGGTTCAAAAATAGGGATTCTCTGGTTTCGTAATATCGCCTGCAAAGAATCATAGTGGCGAAGGTCGGAAAATGCAATTTTGGAGTTAATTCTACGAAAGGTTTTTAAAACGGATTCTTTTTTGAGTACCAAATATATTTCCATTCTTTGCTATTGATTCTAACCTATTCATTTGTTGCCCGGCTATTTAAGGTGCGAGTCTCGAAAAACCGTTATAAGCCGGTTAGGTGATGGTTACACTAGGCGGCAAGAGATGGCGTTAGTTCTGCCCAATGGAAACAAGCGTTTTATACCATTTCATTTGAAAGATTCCAGCAAATTAATTAAAGGCAAAAAATGAATTATTTTTTAACACAATGATTACTAATTTAATTATTTATAAGATATAGTGTGGATTTTTTAAAAATATCTTTTATTTAATGTGATTAATCTAAAAAAAAAATTTATTTTTTCGAAAATCAAAAAAAGGGCTTCTATAAGTTGTAGATATTTTAAATAGCTTTAATTAAAAAAAATTTGAGGCCAATAGTTTCAAAATTGTGCCCGCTGGAAATTCTGAAAATCAGCACCTTAAATGTATGTGTTTATAAAACTTTCAAACGCCATTTCTCCAATTGTTGATTTCGAACTTTCTATGATTCTCAGCAGGCGATAAATAGGGACGGAGTATAATATAAATCGTTGAAAGAAAAAGGGGAGAGCGAAGCTTTTCTTTCTCATTCTACGTTTATAATGTAAAAATTATGTATCTTTGTAAATTTTTAGCTTATATATCTTGAACAGTACATTTATTTTTATAGGCTATTATATACTAGTGAAATAGAAAGGGAAAATAGGCTACATTATGATTGCGAAAAATTTAACCTCTGTATGTATGTGTGAGTGTATTATAGCATTTATCTGCTGGAATAACTGATCAATGAATAATAAAATTTTACTTTCTCTTATCTGTATATGTATATATAGAGTGAGAAAATATTGGTTTTATATCAAATATTGGATGGCGACACTTTGATGGAAATACACGAATAGAGATCCTCTGCGTTCAAAGATGTGGTTTTTGCCACATGGTCTGTCTGTGGGTATGTGGGTGGGTGTGTATTCAAATTTAAGCATGAAGGAATTGAGCTATGAGGTTGAAATTTTATATTTAAGTTTTGTAGCCTCCTGGACCGTGAAAATAAACTTTTAAACAAAATCGGCCTAAGAGTACTAATACTTTACTGATGTACTTTTTCAGTTTTTTTTTTCGATTTTCTCAAAATTCGCTCAAACGATTTTGATTAAAATTCAAAAATTAATTATTTTTTAGATGCTCTTTAAACTGTATATTCTCTTTTTGCCATTGAAATCTTCTGAAGACCACTTTACTCTTGTAATTCATAGAAAGATAGGAGATATGGTTGACATGAAAATAAAATATAAATATTTTCCCATACTTATAAATTTTACATCTGAATTTAAATGTTCCGTACTGTCGGGAACTAAATACATGACGACACAAAAAATCTGGTGTGACAAGCACAGAACACAACTTTCGATTACCGAAGGTAAGAGAAAGTTGTGTGCTGCGTGACAGTCACACCAGATTTTTTTTATTACCAAATGAAATTTGACATTTTTTTAATACCCCCCCCCCCCCCGTTCGTATATATTTTATTAACAAGCCATTCAGAACTGCCCCTGTAAATTTTCCTCTATTATTCATTATCATATTTGATATTAAATGGATTTTAATTATTCTTTTGTGATATTATGCGTGGGAATAAATATAATTTCGCATATGTAAACACAATTGCATTTCATATATTACGAATATGAAAGGAAATTTATTCCATTTAAAAAAAAAAAAAAAAAAAAAATCATTTTCACCGCATTCTCTTTGAAAATTTAATTTTTAATCTAAAAGTGAAAAACAAATTTTCAAATTAACTCGCTAGGCATATTTATTTATATATAGTAAAACAATTATAGTGATGATAATTATTATTACTGGTGAATTTGCTAATTTTTGATTCGAATATTGGATGTCTATCAATTAATCACAGGGCTTGGTTGATACTGGCGACCCGAGGGACTAGTTGAAACATGATAATATCATCTGCTGAGAATGCTGAGTGGCAAAAGTCCGAAATTTATGCTTCTCCTTTTGTTTTTATTTTCTTCCTGGCTGCATGTGACTATTGGTCATTATAGGTCTTCGGACCTTATGCACCCATTCCAAAAAAAAAAAAAAAAAATTGAACAATTCGAGAAAAGTTTTATAAATATATACATTTAAGGGGGACCGGGAGCGAAGGTGTTAAGCATGTTTTTCCCGATAAGATGGCGTAGTGTGTCATAAAAAGTATGCCCAAAAAATCAAGTAATTCAAAAATTTGCCAAGAGATGTCAGAATGGTAGCTAATAATATTTAATGCATTTGGTTGATTTTCATTGATCTTTTAACAATAAATACTTTATAAATGTTATTATATATTATGTATCTTTTATAAAAGCATAAAAATATATAAATATAGCCCAGATATAGGCTAATACTATATCGGCTGTTAAACTAGCCTGCCATCTATTGCAAGAATGCTGAACTAATTTGACAGTTGATTTTTAAATAAATCATCTAAGCTTATTTTAAAAATTTCTCAATTAATATGTGATTAATAATAACAATAAATTCATTTTTAAATTTAAAAAAAATTAAAGATTATTGGGACAGAGTTGTTTTGTATTTGCTTGATAACAAAAAAATTAATTACGATAATTTTTTAATAAGTCATTAAAAAAATTATAGCTCGATGTCCTAATAATCTCTTACGAATATAATTCATTTAAAAATAACGGCGCTTGGTTCCTTTATGCATAATATCGTCAATTCATTATCTAGCCACATTTATGAAGATATTTAATGATACTAAACAAAATAATTTTGTTATAAATGTAATAGTTTTTCATACGCTGGCTGGCACCCTTACACTATCAGGTAACAAAAAGACAATAAATAAATCGATCTTTTCTTCTTCTTTTTTTTTGTGGTAAAACTTCTCCAAGAAAATATAAGACAGGTTGATAAATAAAGGTAATAAACTCGAGGACAAAACTGTGATGTCACAAAATATGTACTCAAATAGATGATGATGATGGAAAGGAAAAAATTCAAACAACAAGAACTTTATAGTAAAGATACTCGAGGGACGAATTGTGACAGACTTCACTTGTCAGGGCTAGAAAAAAAAGGAGAGACAAGAAAAATGTTACGTTGATGGAAAAGTATTTTTTTTTCCTTTAAGAGATTAAAATCTCTAACTAACCGCGCCGCCCGTCTGCGGCGGACCTTCGCCTTTTCTTAAAATCAAGTGCCACAATTTTTCAGGCAACTCAAACATACATATCTGGCTTATTAAACAACCCTCTTACACTTATACAAGGTGCGCGTCTCGAAAAGCCGTTAGAAGACGATTCAGTGCCGAGTTACTCTAGGCGGCAAGAGATGGCGTTAGTTTTTCCAATAGGGATACCAGGGATTTATTCCATTTTATTTTAAAGTTTCCAACTAATTAATTAAGGGTAGAAAATTAATTATTTTTTAACACAATGATTACTAATTTAATTATCTATAAGTTATAGAGCGAATTTTTTAAAAATATCTTTTATTTAATGCGATTAATCTAAAAAAAAATTATTTTTTTTGGAAATCAAAAAAAGGGCTTCTATAAGTTGTAGATATTTTAAATAGCTTTAGTTTAAAAAAATTTGAAGTCGATAGCTTTAAAATTGTGGCCGCTGGAATCTCCTAAAATTAGTATCCCGTGACGCGCACCTTAATGATTCTGTAATTTATTAATATTCAACATTTAATATGAAATTTTCTATACACTTCTAAGTAAATTTAACACAAATCCATATCATTTTAATAATTAAATACAATTTAAATAAAACAAAGAAAAAAATGTCGAAATTTTATTTATTAACGCCAAATTTTCAAATAAACTTTCCATTTCAGTTTTTCTCTGTTTATTTTATTGGAAATTCTTATAAAAACGAAATTTTTAATAAGGATAGCGAATAGCAGCCAGGAAAAATCAAATCAGACAAAAACTTGATCAATTTTTATCAGATTTATTTGATGGTCGACGTTTCAGACGCCAGTCGCGACCTTCCTCAGGACAATCAATCGTCAAGCAAATACAGGATTGACTGCAAAGTGCTTAAAGCAATGCCATCAAAGAATGCATTCAGTTTGACACAAATTGAAATTTTATTGTTTCATTCACGATTTCAATTTTCGTTAGAAATACCTCCATCTGTATTTGCTTGACGATTGATTCCATCATCTTTACGAAATTTTTAATTAAAAAAATAAAACAAAGACAAAAATATCGATTTTTAATTTGTGGGGCAAATCAATATAATCTCGATATGTTTTGTACGATTTTGTTCAAAAAATTTGTTTTTATAAGAATTTACAATAAAATAGGCAGAGAAAAACTGAAATGAAAAGATTAAATTTGAAATTTAAAAATTTAAAAATAGAAATTTGGCGGGAATATATAAAATTTCGACATTTTTGTCTTTGTTTTATTTAAATTGTAATTATTTGTTAAAATGATATGGATTTGTGTTAAATTTACTTAGAAATCAATAGAATATTTCATATTAAATGTTGAATTTATTTATTTATTTTGAAATTCCTATCGGGATCCCCGTTTATTTACCCGAGGTGCTTTCGTGCACGGAGACACACACCTCGAACCCAACCGGCCTCTGGCCGTAGCCATCTACCGGCATCCCGTGAAGTTACATCATTTCCTATCTCTAACTCCTCCTCCTTGAATTAATTACAGTATCATTAAGATAGATTAGAAGAAGTCTTTTTAAGAGGAAGCAAAGTGTTACTTTTTTTTTTAACGCACAGTGAATATAAACATTGGCGGAGTGTCCGTCTGTCTGCCTGTCGTGATCCAATCCGTGCCCCATCCCCGATCTCTCTTAGGAAAAAGAAAATAAAAATTGATTTTCTGGAATTTTTCGCGCTTTCCCTTTTGAGAATTTAGGGGACACGATTATTTTTCTTGGACTCTCCCTAACGTCTGCAAAATTTCGGCAAGTTGGTCAAACAGAGCGTGACAGACAGACAGACGGACACTCCACTGTTATATACGTATGTAGTGCAATGGTAGAGGTGTCGCTTCACATTCCATTAGTAAACAATTTATTGAATTGACCTCAACAATTCTCATATAAACTTTTGATGTCAGTTTAACGGATTGTAAATTATCTCTCTGACCGGTTTGGTCGAAATGTTTGGAAGGTAAAGCCCACAAATCTTAGCTCGGGATGTTGCTGTCTGTTTTGATTGTTGTTTACCCCCTATTTAATTAAATGCCATTTAATTTGACAAGCCATTGCGAGAAATGTCAAAATACTTTTCCAAAACTTGATTATAGGCCAGAGAGAGAGAGAAAGGGTTAAAATGGATTTTCATACAGAAATAACTCTTCAATTATTCAATAACATTTTTGTTTGGTTTTGTACGTACACAATAGAAAAACATAATAATTGGCATTTTTGACCCATTTCCTCTCTTATATTAGAAAAAAAAGCATATTTAATTATTTATGTTTTTTCTCCCCCCCCCCCCCCCCCGATTGAAAAGGAAATTATTAAATAATTAAAATTTACGACGTGGCATGTTTAGAAAATATTTTTTTTTTTTTTAATTTCTAATATAACGACGTTACACTTCTGAATAGGAGATGATTTATTATTTATAGGGTCGTGTGATTCTATTGAATAAAAAAATCTGGTGTGACTGGTCGGACAGCACACAAATTTCTCTTACCTTCGGTAATCGAAGGTCGTGTTCTGTGCTTTTGACACAAGATTTTTATATTTAGTTTCCGCCAATATGTTAGAATTCAAGATTTTTTTTTTAAACAGTTACACACGTTAATTTTGATAAAAAATCAAAACAAAATCATGCAGGTGTCATTAAAAAAAAAAAAGAGTAAATGAGGGGTGTAGATGCAAAGCTCACATTCTCCAATTTTTGAGTATATTGAGTTATGCATATCACCTTACGCTTATTCTAAAGCTCAAGAGGACAGTAACATTAGTTTAGACAAAAACTCACTTTATGGGCTGTAAATAAAATGTTTAAAATAGAGTTTTGATTCGTAACTCACATTATCCAACAGCTGTTCTGCAGCAAAGTCCACATTCTCCAATTCCAACCAATCACAAAACTTGTAGTGCACCCAAAGCATCATGGGATTGCTGGTCTTGGCCTTTCAATTCCAAACACTAACTAACCAATGTTTAAATATTTAGCCTATTATGTACTAAGCAAATAGTCTTAAGGCAGATGTTTTTGCATTTTTTTTTCATAATAAAATTTACCAAAATCAATGCGTGCCTATTTTTAAAACCCAGATATTAGCTTAAGCAAACTCCAATAATTTTCTTGGTACTGGTTTGGTGGTTGTGTTCGACTATTTTGTTTTAAAACCCACATTCTCCAAAAGCGTTTGCTACAAAACTCACATTAGACCACATGTTTGGTGCAAAACTCACATTATCCGAATTTCAAAGTTAAATTCTCACAATACTGGTAATAATTTAGGGGTTTCCTTGGTTGCAGATAACTTTTAATAATATGAGGATGATATTAAAAAAAAAAAATTACAACAATATGACATGTTTTTCAATAACAAACACTTTTTTGCGTTTTCTGTAAAGTTACCAAAAGTGGAGAGTGTGAGTTTTGCATTTACACCCCTCAAATATAAACAGACATAATTCCCAAAATGATATTTTTGAACTCAAGGCCTAAAAACGTGGAGAAGCATCAAAATCTCGAAGTCGAATATGGAAGTGTTTGAATGAGAAAAAGTGAGTGTTAAAAAAAAAATTATTACTCTGAACTTTTTTTGGATAAAACAAAAAAAAAAAATATCTCAGATTTAGATTAATCGCGCTTGGTTCCTTCATGCATCACATCAATCATTTAGGTTCTTACAGTATGAATTCAAGATATAAAATCTGGTGTGACTGGCGCACAGCACACAACTTTCTCTTACCTTCGGTAATCGAAAGTTGTGTTCTGTGCTTGTCACACCAGATTTTTGTGTCGACATATATTTAGTTTCCGACAGTAGGGTACAATTGAATTCAGATGTAAAATTTATAAACATGGGAAAATATTTATATTTTGTTACCATGACAACCATTTCTCCTATCTTTTCTATGGAGTGCAAGAGTAAAGTGGTCTTCAAACAATTTTGAGGGCAAAACGAGAATATACATTTGAAAGAGCATCTAAAAAATAATTGATTTTTGAATTTTAATCAAAATCGTTGGAGCGAATTTTAAAAAAATCGAAAAAAACTGAAAAAGTGCATCAGTAAAGTACTAGTACTCTTTGATTGATTTTGTTTAAAAGCTTCGTGTCACGTCCCGGGCCATGGGGATGCCTAACTTAAATATATAATTTCAACTTCCTAGCTTTTTTTGTTTTTGAGATATTTTGTTCATAGACAGACAGGCCACTTTTTTGGACTCAGGGGACCTCAAAACGTGTATATCCATCAAAATCTCGACATAGAATTTTCGACATGAATCCAATACTTATCTCTCTATATATATTACATATAGAGGTAAGAGAAAGTAATAAAAAATTTGTTATATTTTATGATCTAAAAAATATAGAAGCGTAATTTACAATAAATGAAACAATACAATCTCCCTGTTAGGCAGTGAATAATTTCTATGATTACAAAATAATAATAATATAGCCTACTTAATGGAAAAAATCTGGTGTGACTGGCGCACAGCACACAACTTTCTCTTACCCTTCGGTAAGAGAAAGTTGCGCACTGTGCTGGTCACACCAGATTTTTTGTGTCGAGATATATTTAGTTTCCCAAAGCACCTTAGTTTCAAACTTGCATTTTAAATGTTGACTGCTTCAAATAAACTATGGTTATTTTTCAAAATTTTAATCTCATATTTGGACATTTTATACACAATATAGAATCGTAAATAAATACAAAATTTCATAAGAATTGGAAAAAAAAATTTTAAATGCCTAAAAAGTTCTAAAGGGGACCCCCTTTTGAATCTAAATTAACATACAAATCCCTATAGGAAATTAACATTGTTTCTATGCGAAGATAAGGTGGAAAGGGAATTTAAAAAGAGTAGAGAGAGACGATAATGTTTGCAAGTGAGAGAGATATATACAGTATATATGTTTTCTTTGAAACAATTAAAACAGAAATAAAAAAAAAAAAAAAAATGGGAATTTAAATAATAATTGATTTTTAATCTAATAAAAAGAAAAAGATTTAAATTCCGTTACCATGGCAACCATTTCTATCTTTCCTATGAAGAACAAGAGTAAAGTGGTCTTCAGAAGAGTTCAACGGCAAAATGAGAATATACATTTTAAAGAGCATCTAAAAAATAATTGATTTTTGAATTTAAAAAAAAATCCTTGGAGGGAATTTTGAGAAAATCGAAAAAAACTGAAAAAGTACATCAGTAAAGTACTAGTACTTTTTGGCCGATTTTGTTCAAAAGCTTATTTTGAGCGTGTGGGAAGGTACCTAAGTTAAATATAAAATTTCAATCCGGTAGCTCAATTCCTTCATGCTAAAAGAACAAGAGTAAAGTGGTCTCCAGAAGATTTCAACGGCAAAATGAGAATATACATTTTAAAGAGCATCTAAAAAATAATTGATTTTTGAATTTAAAAAAAAATCCTTGGAGGGAATTTTGAGAAAATCGAAAAAAACTGAAAAAGTACATCAGTAAAGTACTAGTACTTTTTGGCCGATTTTGTTCAAAAGCTTATTTTGAGCGTGTGGGAAGGTACCTAAGTTAAATATAAAATTTCAATCCGGTAGCTCAATTCCTTCATGCTAAAAATCTGTCCACACACACAGACACACACACACACACACACACACACACAGACCAATTTGCGGGACCCACTTTTTTGGACTCAGGGGACCTCAAAACATGTATATCCATCAAAATCTCGACATCGAATTTTTGACATGATCGCAATACTTTCTCTCCTATATATTTCATATATAGGCTAAGAGAAAGTAAAAATAAATAAATAAATGTTGACTTTACTAGTATAGAAGAAGAAAAAAATTGAAATGTAAAGAATCATAATTATTTAGCGATTACCTACTCGGGCTATTCGTCTTTTATTATTAATAAACCGGAACCGAGGGAATTCAGAGTTGTTTTTCTTTCTTTACATTATTAACCCTCGGGGTTATTAGTCTTGTTTACTAAAAAAAGGATGATCCCTCAAAAACAAACATAATATAAAAATATTATCGTTATTAAACGAGCGTTATTCGAAAATACTTTAGCAATTATTTGTATCAAAAGGAATTGAAACTAGCGTGTATGTTATTATTTGTGACGACAACGTCTTACAATCTAACTAAATATACGGGTAGGGGTGTTCGATTATGAAAAAGAATAATCGATGATCAATTATGAAAAATAATCGATTATTGGGTCCGGACAGATGAAAAAATAATCGATTATCAATTATGAAAAATAATCGATTATCAATTATGAAAAATAATCGATTATTTTGAAAAAACATAATCAATTAGACCTTTTTTTCTCTAGCAAAATTTTTTTTCCCTCCCGTAAAAATCATTTTACCTTTTTTTTTTTTAGGAAAGCGAAATTTTTGCCGCCCTGGGGAAAATTTTTCCCGCCCATTTTTTGGAAAACTGAATTTTTTTTATTCTGCGTAAAATTTTTTTGGGAAATCTTTTGACTTTTTTTACTTTCTCTTAACTATGTATATATGTAATATATATATAGAGAGAAAGTATTGGATTCATGTCAAAAATTCGATGTCGAGATTTTGATGGATCTTCACGTTTTGAGGTCCCCTGAATCCAAAAAAGTGGTTTTCGCGACATGGTCTGTCTGTGTGTGGGTGGGTGGGTGGGTGGGTGGGTGGGTGTGTCTGTGTTCAATTTTAAGCATGAAGGAATTGAGCTATGAGGTTGAAATTTTATATTTAAGTTAAACACCCCCGGGACCGGAAAAATAAGCTTTTAATCGAAATCGGCCAAAGATTACTAGTACTTTACTGATGTACTTTTTCAGTTTTTTTCGATTTTCTCAAAATTTGCTCCAACGATTTTTTTTAAAATTCAAAAATCAATTATTTTTTAGATGCTCTTTAAAATGTATATTCTCATTTTGCGATGGAAATCTTCTGAAGACCACTTTACTCTTGTATTTCATAGGGAAGATAGGAGAAATGGTTGCCATGGTAACAAAATATAAATATTTTCCCATACTTATAAATTTTACATCTGAATTCAAATGTTCCGTACTGTCGGGAACTAAATATATGTCGACACAAAAAATCTGGTGTGACAAGCACAGAACACAACTTTCGATTACCGAAGGTAAGAGAAAGTTGTGTGCTGTGCGCCAGTCACACCAGATTTTTTGTGTCGACATGTATTTAGTTCCCGACAGTACGGAACAATTGTATTCACTATGTAAAATTTATAAGTAAATTTATAAGTGCTAGATTTTAAAGAGCATCTAAAAAATAATTGATTTTTGAATTTAAAAAAAAATCGTTGGAGCAAATTTTGAGAAAATCGAAAAAAAACTGAAAAAGTGAATCAGTAAAGTGCTAGTACTTTTTGGTCGATTTTGTTCAAAAGCTTCTTCTCACGTCCCATGGGGGTGCCTAACTTAAATATAAAATTTCAACCTCCTAGCTCTTTTCGTTCTTGAGATATTTTGTTCACAGACACACAGACAGACACACACACACACACACACACACAGACAGACCATGTCGCGAAAACCACTTTTTTGGATTCAGGGGACCTCAAAACGTGAAGATCCATCAAAATCTCGAGATCGAATTTTTGACATGAATCCAATACTTTCTCTCTATATATATATTACATATATACATAGGTAAGAGAAAGTAAAAATCCATTAATCGATTATTTCGATTATTTTTTACAATCGATTATTAGGGAAAAAAAATCTATTATTTTTGGGAAAAATGCGTTTGAAAAGATCTGATGCGGCTCGTATCAAAAAAATCTGGTGTGACTGGCGCACAGCACACAACTTTCTCTTACCTTCGGTAATCGAAAGTTGTGTTCTGTGCTTGTCACACCAGATTTTTTTTTATAATTGGTTATTTTTTTGCAAATAATCCGTGAATAATCGATTATTTTGAGCAACCCTATCTATATACCCTATCCCTAACTATATACGGGCCGGCTAGGGTGGCATGCACGAAAAAGTTAGATAAAAGAAAATTAAAATATTGCTCGTTATAACGAGCCGATATATCAGCACGAATAACTACTCTGTCTTAAGTGGTATAATTATTTTGAATAGACGATTAGAAAGAATGATTCTTCAGTTAAAGATTTCACCATTTATTTTTTTTCCTATTATTTCATTTTACCGCGTGAGAGAGCGTGGGCGGGAAATTCTTATTTGAAGGTTTAAACCCTTGTAGATTCCAAACGGCTAATCAGATCAGACTAAATTTGATATCAATTTGTGCAGAAAGAAAAACTCTAATGGGCCGTTTTGATAACTTACCTACCCCAACATTAAAATAGCCTCCATATGGGGAAATACATGGTGTTTGTCCTTCAGCTATTTTAATGCTGAAGGACAAACACCATGTATTTCCCCATAGGGAGGCTATTTTAATGTTGGGGTAGGTAAGTTATCAAAACGACCCATTGACAATATAAAAAAATCGCGATTAATAAACTCCAAATCATTTATTTTTTCAAAAAACCTAATTTTTTCAGAAAAAAATGTAGGTAACTAAATATATGCCGACACAAAAAATATGATGTGACAAGCACAGATCACAACTTTTCATCACCGAAGGTAACAGTGTACTGTGCGACCAGTCACACCAGATTTTTTAAATTTTATAGTGGCCAACTCATTTTATACATAAAATAGTTGAGTTTTAACAATACCGCTGTATTAGAAGACATAGTAATATAATAATACAAAATGTAATTGAAGTTGAAGTTTCTCTTCCCTAATATGAATAAACTGGAGAGGCTAGGTTAAAATTCCATTCGTTTATTACAATGTTAAAGACGAAAGGCTCTTTGATCCTCTTCTATTTTATTTGCTAATCGGCTTTAGATCTTGAATCATTAGAAATAAGTCCTTTAATTTTTTCCTTTTTTTTTTTCTCTCTCTTCCTCCTTCTTGCTCTTAAAATGTAACATCATCGCTCTCCCCCCCCCCCTCGCTCCCTTTTTTCTTTTGAAATATTTTCACAAAGGGTCCTGTCTATCCTTTAATTAGTTCCAGTATAATTACTTTGTATTATTTAATTAAATTACTCTTTTATAATTCCTTCATTTATAATGATTAGTAAATTGAATTTTTCTACCCCTATAATCATATTATTTTTTTTTTCTCTTTAGTTCACTATTATTAAGTTTTAAATCATTAAATTTGTTGGGGGATAAAAAAATTTAAATGCGCTTTTTTAACGTTTAAATAATAATATTATTCTTATGGTAGTTATACTAAATAATGAACTCTGTCTTTTAATCGTTTGAAGTTTGAAAAAAGAAATTTAATTCCTAATTTGTTTTATTCTTAATTATTTTATTTAAAAAAAATCTGGTGTGTTTGTTGGCACAGCACTCAATTTCGAGTTGTTCTATGATTGTTACACCAGATTTTTTGTGTTGATATACGGGTAGTACAAATGGCCAGCACGCTAACCACTACACCGAAGCTCAAGAGCTATTTTTGAATTTTAATTATAAATCGTTTGAGCGAATTTTGAGAAAATCGAAAAAAAGCTTGATAAAGTACATCAATAAAGTACTAGTACTTTTTGGACGATTTTTATTCAAAAGTTTCCTGTTACGTGGCATATATATCAAATTTAAATTTGCTTCAAGATATTTTGTTCAAGTTAAGACACACAGACAGACCAATTTGTGAAAACTGTACTCAGGAGAATGGCTCGGCAAAATAATCGATTAATCGACAGGAACAGGTAGATGAAGGCAGCCAGCAAAGAACAAAAACTTTATTTAAATATCGTCGACGTTTCGGGAACTCGTCGCTCCCATCTTCAGGACGATAAATTGTTAATGTTGTTTAGATTGATACATATAGGTCATACAAAATTGCAAACACAAATCTGCATATACCATTAAATGTATGTTTAATTGTCTATGAGAATCGTAGTTCAAGGCTGTCTATGAGAATCGTAGTTCTCATAGACAATTAAAATACATTTAATGGTATATGCAGATTTGTGTTTGCAATTTTGTATGACCTATATGTATCAATCTAAACAACATTAACAATTTATCGTCTTGAAGATGGGAGCGACGAGTTCCCGAAACGTCGACGATATTTAAATAAAGTTTTTGTTCTTTGCTAGCTCCCTTCATCTACCTGTTCCTGTTGATTATCACTCAGTCATTAATTTCTTTTCAAATTAATCGATTATTGGGTAAATAATCGTTTTTGTAAAGATGGAAATAGACTCGTATACAAAAAATAAACAAAAAAAAAAAAAAAAAAAGGTCAAATTATTTTCGCAGGAGGGAAAAATGGAAATTTTACCATAGGAAAAAAAAAGGTATAATCGATTATTTTTTTCCCATAATCGTTTATTTTTTCGTCTGTCACCAAGGCTCCGATGATGATTTCCAAAACGTCAACGCTTATTTAAAAATTGAAAATATTGACTGGTTTCTTCTTGATTATTTGAATCGTTTATTTCAGAAACCACCTAAGCGACAAAATTTCAAATCATGTGTTTTTGGTGCCACTGTACAATTTAAAGGTAAATACATCTTTTAGATTATCCCAATAGCATGTTTTTGATTTGGTAAAAAAATATTTGAAGGAGACTAGACCTATACTTAAGCTGCAAAACAGTTTTTTTTTTAGTTTTCCGAAATTTGAAAAAAGCGCACTTAGGTGGTTTCTGAAATACGATTCATTTCTTCCTCGCTTTTTTTTTTAATTTCATTTAAGAACTTTTTCGGCATCGAAGGCCATTTATACCCCATCTCTATTTATTTAAATTGGGTTAGTAGCCTATCCAATTGAAATAAATTGTCGCAAGAAAGCCAGCACGCTAACCCCTACACCAAGGTCAGAGGGCTTTTCCCCTCGCCTTTGAAGAAGTTATCAATTAAAATAAACCAAGGAGGATGCGAGGTGTTGGTTATTGGGCTGGCGCCCTAGGATAAGGGTAGTCTACCCGCCGCGAAAGCGTGGAGGTCCTGGTTCGACTCCAGGGGGTGCAATTTTAAGCACAAACATATCTCGAACACTTGCTATCTTAAACGATACATTGACTGGCTAATGAACAGTCTATTTGAGCATTCATTGAAAAAAAATCCAACCTTTTTAAACAACCTAGTCGAAATATAAAATAAACCACGATTAATGTTATTTTTAATATTAATAAACCTGAGTCTAAAGTTGAGTATGACTCTAATAATTTTATCATATAAAAAAAAAACAAATATGCGACAAGATAAGAAAAAGATGAGATCGTAACTTTATTTTTAGCAATTAAGAGATTGAATTATTAAAATAAATGAGACGGGGTACTCACGATTCCTGAGACGGTCCTTCTTCCACTAGTGGAGAGAGGCAATAGATCCGTGAGGATGCAGCCCTCAAGAGCGGTGGCCACCTCAAAAGGGCTGCATTCCAGTTGAGCGTCGTCCTTTGCCCACCAACCCTCACTATAAGTTCCCATGATCAGCCATTGGTACTTCCGGCCGAACATCTCCTCTCTGAAACACAAATAGACAAACACTTTATTAGAATATGTCGATTTTACTTTTCTCTTACCCTATATATGAAATATATAGAAAGTATTGGATTCATGTCAAAAATTCGATGTCGAGATTTTGAAGGATATACACGTTTTGAGGTCCCCTGAATCGAAAAAAGTGGTTTTCGCGACATGGTCTGTCTGTGAACAAAATATCTCAGTAACTTAAAGAGCTTCGAGGCTGAAATTTTATATTTAAGTCAGGCACCCTCCCCAGAAGTGTAAATAAGCTTTTGAACAAAATCGGCCAAAAAGTACTAGTACTTTACTGATGTACTTTTTCAGTTTTTTTCGATTTTCTCAAAATTCGCTACAACGATTTTGTTGAAAATTCATAAATCAACTATTTTTTAAATGCTCTTTAAAAAGTATATCAGTGAAGTTTTTCGTGAAAATCGTTTCAAGTACACTTTACTGATGTGGAAGCATTCGTAGCGCAGCGCTTATGAATCGCTTGGTCAAGTGTGGAACTTAAGTGCTAAGTGACTTTTTTCAGTTTTTCGCTTAAAATTTTTGAGGTTTTTGCCCTCCCCTTCCCCCCAAGTTAACACAGGGTCCTCAGGCCGAGGACTTGGGATAGACATTCTAGAGTAGCTCCAAATAACCTGTAAACATTTCATTAATATGGGAATATTTTGCGAAACCCCCTATTTTTCATTATATCTACTGGACTAATATTTAAGTTTTTTTTTTGTTTTAGATTTAATTTTTACGAAGGCCCAAAATTTTTTCCGCGCATGGGGCCTCTGCGTTAGGAGTTAGGGATGAAAAAGCCGACTTTAGTCAAGGATCGACCTTTCACTGAAAATAATCGACTTTTTAGAATCGAGTTGAAGCTCTTTCAAGTCGATTAGAATCGATTCTCGCTGGACGACTTCTATCCTATGGTAATATAGTTTGTAACGTTTTCATTGATTGACTTTCATCTTTCTTTTAAAACCTACACATAACACACCAATCAACACGCTTTCTAAGATCGGTTAGTGAACATATGTGGCATTTTTAATTCCTCAATTTTAATGTTTTATTTTGATACTCAACTTTCATATTTTATTTTAATGTTCGGTGCCATATCACGTGCAATTTCTGGATAGAATATTTTTTATTGAGAAAGGGTAAATAAAAAACTAGAGTTGAGGTATTTAAAATTTATTTAGAAAAAATCCCTCAGCTATAGGTCAACTTTGGGGGGCCAAAACGGCTCCTTCTTCAAAAACCTTTGTAAAAATTTAAAGATGGAGAATGTAGCGTCGCTCCTAGAGTTTACAGGATGAGGAAAGATATCTTTTATAAAAATGTTGAAAACAATATTTGTGCGTGATGCATTTAATAAAATGTTTAAAATTTTATATTATAAATAAATAAATATATTTAATATTTACTGAGTATCTCCTAAGCACGAGTTAGAGTTTTTAGAAATGATTAATCGATTCAGAGAATCGAAAAAATATCAAGTCGATTCCAAAATCGACTTTTCGAGCGGTCTATATTTAATTAAATTACAAGAATAGATTTAGTTGTTAAAAAATTAATATTTCCTTTTGCCTCGCGTTTTCATGTCGTCATTAATAATTTATTTTTTATATAGACTGTACTCTTTCACTGCTCCATTTATATTTAATGATATCTCCCCCCCTCTCTCTTATATAACAATTATCAATTTAAATAATCAAAAATTACACCTGACGCATATATAAAGTCTATTTTAATTTCATTTATCTCCAAGATACATCTTGAGTAAAGAGTTTTTCTTCTTCTCCAACTTGAGTACTTTTCATTACCATATTATCGTTAAGCATAATCTCTATTTGATAACAAAAGGTGGATGTGTGTGTAATCAACAATTCTAATAACTAAATTAGCTCAGTTACAGTCAATGCAGAGTAATTAAGTTAAGAGGTAAATAGATAGATGGAGAGAGAGAGAGATGTGCTTAAATCAATAATTTGACATGGCTTAATTTAATAACAAACGGCGAATTAGCGAATCAGAAAAAAAAATCTCTCTGCTAGTTCATCTCTATTCTATTTTTTATTTAATACTAAATGGGAGAAAAAAATTGATGTGGCTAGCATGAAATGAAGTCAACACAAGAGTTTAAACCTATATTTTCGATGAGTGATCGTTACTTTTTTTTTGAATTTTGCCCGTTGTTATCTACAGTACACAACATTAAAATCTAAATAAAGAGAGGGGTACTTATAAAATTAATTATAATTTTTAGATGCTCTTTAAAGTAAAAATATTTCGTGAAAATTGTAGTGATCTATTTCACATTTTTCAAATTATAATGTGAGAGGGGAGGGAGGAAGAAGGAGGGTAAATAAAGGGTTAAATTTAATATGAAAAAAGGGTTACTCGAGAAAACAAGACATTTATTTGAGGAGAAATATTTACAGCAAAAAGTAATACACAAAACAAAAATAGAGTTGTGTTCTTGATGAACGGCGGGTTGTCTTCTCGGGGTCGGTCTGGCTCAAGGGTGTCCAGGGACCCAAAAAAATACAGCTTTTGGTGCTCTAGGGGCCAGCGGCGCAACTAGAGTCGACCAAGGATTAGAGGACCAAAGGTGCCTCTAACCGAGAGCTGGTGCGGTCAGCGTTGGAAGGCCAAGGGCGCAACTTAGGCTGAGGAGTAGTCAGGGACCAAAGGGTGCCACTGGCTACGGCGCATTGACTATACGGGGCCGGAACTGGCCCTTTTATAGGGGTGAGGCAGGAGTGGGGCGACTCCTACTTGACCTAGTAAGGGTGAGAGGGGGATGAGATGTGCTTCTAGTACCGGTGGCGCCCCCGAGAGCCTAAGTACGGGGCGCTTTGGAACTAATTTCGTTACAGTCTCCCCCTCAGGATCATAAAATCGTCCCGATTATGAGCCTGTATGAGGAGTGGTCTTCTTTCGAGGACGTCCTCGTCGTCGCAGTGGCTGGATTGGGACTTCATCGGTTTGTTCTGCTGATCGGAAGCGTCTAAGTTGAGAAGAGTGATATACTCCTATAGGTTCGGTAGGTTTTTCCTTGGAGGCTACTTCGTAGCTTGTAGGACCCTTTTGATGCAGGATTACATATGGGCCATCCCTTCGAGGAGCGAATTTAGCGGTGTATTCTTTCGAACTACTGCTTTGCGGATGTAGTGTGACAAGTACCAGATCTCCTGGCTGATAAGCGTGGTGCGGTTGGCGGTTCTGGTCAGCGTAACGTTTCCTACTGTCTTGTTGAGCCTCGTGAGTTTCTTGAGCACGACCGAGAGTGTCACTAAGTTCTAGAAGACGTGTCGTGGCTTCAGGAACAAAGTTTTCCGAAAGGACAAGACTCCGGAGATCATGAGTGACGTCGTCTACTGTTCTAAGTTCACGGCCAAACATGAGGAAGGCTGGTGTATAACCGGTACTGACACATTGAGCTGTGTTCATGGCAAATCGTATAGCAGGAAGTTTTTCTGGCCATGAAGGATGTGGAGAATCCCCAATCTGAATCGCGAGTTGAGTTTTTAAGTCACGGTTCTTCCTTTCTACCGGATTGGCCTCTGGATGATATACTGGGGTGAAGGATTGTGTGATGCCGAGGCAAAATGTTACTTTTTGCATGACTGAGCTGATGAACTGCGTTCCATTGTCACTGATGAGTCGGCGGGGCATTCCGTAGCGTAGACAAACTTCATTTATTAGAGTCCAGGCGCACTGTTCAGCTGAAGCGTTTACGAGTGGAAACAATTCGACCCATTTTGTAGTGTAGTCCTCAATTACTAGAATCCATTTCTCGTCATTCTTGGAGGGAGGTAGTGGACCAAATAAGTCAATGGCGAGTGTCTCCATGCGTCGTTGTAACACTGGGGTTTGGAGTAATCCGGCAGGTTTCAGATTACTGGCTTTGTAGCGTTGACAGGCGATACATGTCTTTAAATAGTCAGTAATGTACCGACGCATCCCAGGCCAATAGTAGCGCGGAGTAATGCGACCTATAGTCTTCTCCACACCATAGTGTCCGGCGGTAGGTGCATCGTGGTACTCGAACAAAATCCGAGTACGTTCGTGGGAAGGTACTACCCATTGTGCGTCTTCGAGATCTTCATCGTGACTGTAGTGATACAAAACTCCCTGGTTAAGTATGTATCCTCTGGCAGCCCAGGGTTGTGCAATTTCCGGATTTCTGGAGCTAAGGTCGTCGATGATTCGCTTGATTTCGGGGTCTTTTAGCTGCTCTTGTCTTTGGTTTTGGTCTGAGTGAGTCGGAACATCGATGCTTATATAGGACAATTCGATGCTAGGTGGACGCGATAGCAGATCGGCGAGAGAGTTGGCTCGACCAGGTGTGTATTCAATTGAGAGGTTAAAGGGTTGAAGTTGAAGAGCCCAACGTGCGAGGCGTCCCGTGGGTGATTTCAGAGACATCAACCATTTCAAGGGTTGGTGATCCGTGACAATTACCGTACTTGTTTCTTCGATATATCCCCGAAACTTTTGGACAGCCCAAACGATGGCTAAGGCCTCTCTTTCAGTAGTCGAGTAGTTGACTTCAGCTGGAGTCAGCAAGCGGCTTGCATATTCTATGCACCGTTCTTCTTGTCCCTCCCCCTGGAGGAGAGCTGCACCTAGAGCGTAAGCGCTGGCGTCCGTTCGCAGTGTGAATGGTTTTGTGGGATCGGCTTGTTGAAGAATTGGGGCGCTCGTTAAACATTCTTGCAATCTCGTATAAGCTTCTTGTTGTGGCGGCCCCCAAGTCCAAAGAGCATTCTTCTTTGTGAGCGAAGTGAGAGGTTTTGAGATATGCGCGAAATTTGGAACGAAGCGTCGGAACCAGGAACAGGTTTGTATAAAAGACATAAGTTGCTTGAGGTTTGTTGGTGCTGCGCGTTTAGCAATTGCTTCGATCTTGGAGGGATCAGGTGCGATTCCGGAGGTGGAGATAACATGTCCTAAATAACGAACTTGAGAGCGTCCAAATACACATTTATCTCGGTTGATACGTAGTTGGAAAAGACGTAGACGTTCAAATACTTGGCGGATGTCCTTCAGGTGAGTCTCTTCGTTGGGCGATAGAATGATCAAGTCGTCTAGGTAAGCGAGAAGCGTAACTTCAGGGAGACCGTTTTTGAAGTGATCCATTAAACGCTGGAAGGTGGCTGGTGCATTCCGCAAACCGAAAGGCATTCGGTTGAAACGGTAGAGACCGAAAGGACAAATGAATGCGGTTTTGTCGCGATCCTCGGGGTTAACTTCGATCTGCCAGTAACCAGATTGAAGATCGAGAGTGCTGATGCACCTTGTCTTTCCCGTAGCATGCAGCAAATCGTCAAGACGTGGTAGCGGATAGACATCTGGAGTGGTGATGGCGTTTAACCGGCGATAATCAACGCAGAGCCGGAGAGAGCCATCTGATTTCGGGACGAGTACGAGTGGAGCGGCCCAGGGACTGTCACATTCCTCAATGATTCCTTCGGCGAGCATGTTTCTAATTTGGGTCTGTAACATCTCTTTCTTTGGTGGAGATAGCCGGTAAGGGATAGTGGCTATCGGAGGATGGTTTCCGGTGGGAATCTTATGGACGACATTACTGGCGGGTGGACCGGTAGGCTTGAAGATGTCCCCGTAGTCATCTAACATCTTCTGGAACTCCAGGCGTTGATTCGGGTTGAAAGATTGGCATTCCATTGGCCTTATGTCAATTGAGGCAAAGTGGAACCTCTTGGGCGGCTGGAACAATCCGGGTACGGGATCCGAGGGGTGCTCGTTTATGGCATACTCGGCATCAATCCACATGTAGTCCAGTTGGGCATCTGTAAGTGGTGGCGGTGGTGGCCCATATTCGTAGTCATCTTCTTTCAGAGGAGAGAAGAGTGGCGGCATCATCATTTCTTGAAAGATGGCTTCAATGGCGACGTTCGGTGAGGTGGATTTGGGCGAAAATGGGTACCTTTTCTGTGGTTGATTCTCAAAGGAATATTCCCTTCTGCGCAGATTAAGTTCAAGACCGGCGTCTTCAATAAAGTCTACCCCTAGTAGAGTTTTGTTGTCCGATTTGTGGGCGAAGGAGAGGAAAGTTGTAGTCGTTGTCCTTCCATTGAGACATACTGGTGCTGTGATAGCGTGCATTCTGGCTGTCCGGTCGTTTCCATCAGCAAGGGTGGTGTACACAGTGAGAGGTGTCGACGTATACCCTTGTTTGAGAAGATCGGTAAAAAGGGCAAAGCTGGCAATACTGTTGCAGGCGGCAGTGTCAATTATAGCCTCCGCGTGGATTTCAGCTACCTTAATATTGACAGCTGGTCGCTTCCGTGGTTGAACCAAGGCACCGTTGATGGCACGGGACTCCATTGCCGATGCAGGTACTGTAGTTGGGCTACATGCGGGACACTCTCTTCTGATGACTCCTTCTTTGCCGCATCCATAGCAAGAAAGTGTTCGAGAAGTAGGCTGCTTTGGCTGAGGAACGCTCGGTTGGCCTACCTTAGTAGCTGCAGAAGAGTTCGACGATGTACTCGATGTACCGTTTGTCCGGGCCTTCTTCTTTCTGCAGTCCTGCTCGGTGTGCCCAAAGCAACGGCAATAATCGCATCTTGATTTGCCGTTTTTTGGTTTTGGCACGGGTGGAGTAGGCTTCGATGTGGATTGTTCTTCTTCTCTAAGTTCGATTGCCCGAGCCTTAATGAGAAGCTCGGGGAATGTCTTGATTGAATCTCGGGGCATGCGGTCTCTTATGCCAAAGCGTAGTCGACCGTAGACGAGGTCGAGCTGGTGTTCTTCGCAGAGTGCTGGAATGAGTTGAGAGAGACGCGCCCTTTGTGTGGTGATGTATTGGTCGGTTGATATTCCAGGTGACTGTGAGTCGGAGAAAACTTCCGTGAAGATTTGATGGTTGGCTTTTCTTGGGGCGTAAGCCTCCCGCAGATACTTCTTGAAATCTTCCCAGGTCGTAATTTGTTGACAGGTACCGAGCCACCATTCATTGGCGTTACCTGTTAGAAACAGCGGCAGTGTCTGGAGCATAGATAATATAGATTGGAAAGCCTGTCAAACATGTCAAACGTTTGTTCTTCAGTCGGCCAGGTGGCGTTCGAAGCGTGGCTCCGCCCCACCAATATGGCTCTCCCCAAATCATTCTATACCAAAATATAACTTATATATATATATATATATATATATATATATATATATATTTTTTTTTATTTTTTTTTTTATTTTTTTATTTTAATAAAAATTATTGTTTAATAAAATCGAATATATATAGAAGCATAGGGTATTGTAAAAAAAAAAGAAAAAAATATAATTTCAGAGTAGGAGATTTTGATTTTTTTTTCTCATTATAATTCACATTTATCTACATAAATAACTATAAGATACATTGCTATCATTCAAAGCTATATTCAAAAAAATATTTCCAAACAGATTAAAAAAAAATTGGTTAACAAATAACATGAATGAAATTTATAATTTATACATATTACACGTGCTTTGTGAACTTGTAGATTCTCAAATTTGTTTTCTTTTATTAAACATCTTTAAAGATATTTTATTATTATTATTGTTTTTATTAATTTTAATTTATTTTATTTAGAAAAAAAATGGTTTATAAATATTGTATATGCCATGAAATACAGGAAAGGAAACTAGATTCCAAAGTTTTTCTGGTTCGCCAAAGGTGTTTAATAAAGCTTTCGTGGATTGTATTATTATTATTATGACAGTTTTTTAATTATAGACCCATTTGTATATATTATTTTTAATAAATAATTTGTACAAATATAGTTTATAATTAAAAACTGCCATACTTACAAACCACAAAAGCTTTAATATAACACCGTTAGAGACCCAGAGGAACTTTTGCAATCTAGTTTCACTTACCTAAACTGGCATCATACAACATATAAACCATTTTTTCTAAGTAAAATAAATTAAAATTAATAAAAATAATATCTAATAAAATAGCTTTAAAGTGTTAATAAAAAAAAAAAACAAATTTGAAGAATCTACAAGTACACAAAGCACGTGTAATATGTCTGGAGGGTATGGAATGGAAAATGATCTATGCAGCTATGGTTGGGATCGGGAATGCATGCAGGGATGCATGTTCGTTTCCAAGCGAGGGGAAGGGGCTTTGGTGGGCGGAGTCAAGGCGCGACGCTAGCGACAGAGGCGGACTAAAGTAGAAACTTTTCAGCTGTCAAATCCTGTGAGTTACAACCCCATGGTCTGGAGTGCCTCGGCGTCGGTTGCTGCCGAGATGTCCTTGAAGAGGCTTGTGGCTGTCAGGAATTCTTCCACTGCAGCTCTGGTTCGTGTGCCGTTGTACCGAGCGGTGCAGTTGGAGAAATTCCGGCCAGGTCGATGCGATTGTTGGTGTCGCAGGCTGAAGGCGCTGGAGCAGCGCCGTGAACTGCTCATCGGTCAGCTGAACGGACATTTTCGGGTTAAGTCTTGGGCTTCTTCGGAGAATTTTTGCGGTTACCATCATAGCGAAACGCTGAGATCTACGAGACGCGCGAACCGGATATCTTCTTGAGGGAAGCGCGCGTTACCGGGGTTCTTCTGGAACGAGACGCGTGAACCGGATTTCTTCTTATAGAAAACGCGTTACCGGGGTTCTTCTGGAACGAGACGCGCGAACCGGATATCTTCTTATAGAAAGCGCGTTTGCCGGAGGTCCTCGTGAGCGGGATGTAAATATCCTCTCAACTTGTGTTTTCTCGGGCCTCCGAGTTGGGCGCCAGGATTTATAATGTGAGAGGGGAGGGAGGAAGAAGGAGGGTAAATAAAGGGTTAAATATGAAAAAAGGGTTACTCGAGAAAACAAGTACATTTATTTGAGGAGAAATATTTACAGCAAAAAGTAATACACAAAACAAAAATAGAGTTGTGTTCTTAATGAACGGCGGGTTGTCTTCTCGGGGTCGGTCTGGCTCAAGGGGGTCCAGGGACCCAAAAAAATACAGCTTTTGGTGCTCTAGGGGCCAGCGGCGCAGCTAGAGTCGACCAAGGATCAGAGGACCAAAGGTGCCTCTAACCGAGAGCTGGTGCGGTCAGCGTTGGAGGGCCAAGGGCGCAACTTGGGCTGAGGAGTAGTCAGGGACCAAAGGGTGCCACTGGCTACGGCGCATTGACTATACGGGGCCGGAACTGGCCCTTTTATAGGGGGTGGGGCAGGAGTGGGGCGACTCCCACTTGACCTAGTAAGGGTGAGAGGGGATGAGATGTGCTTCTAGTACCGGTGGCGCCCCTGAGGGCCTAAGTACGGGGCGCTTTGGAACTAATTTCGTTACAAAATTAATTTTCCGACTCTTCCTTCAATTGACCAATGTTAAATCCCCTTATGGAGATTTACATCTTTATTTCGATTCAAAGGGGCCTTTGGAACACATTAAAAAAAAATTGTTTACAATTCTTATGAAATTTTGTATTTATTTACGATTCTATATTGTGTATAAAATGTCCAAATATGAGATTAAAATTTTTGAAAATTAACCATAGTTTTTTTCAAGCAGTCAACATTTAAAACGCAAGTTTGAAACTAAGGTGCTATGGGAAAATAAATATATCTCGACACTAAAAAAATAGGGTGTAATAAGCACAGAACACAACTTTCTCTTATTTTTGGTAAGACAAAGTTTTGTGCTGTGCGACCAACCCACCCAGATTTATTTTGGCACCCTCTACCACGTCATTCATTCACATTACGAACCCCAGATTTTTGAAAATCAAAACCAATTTTTATTTATATTATATAGATAAATAACGTAGAAATTTTAACACCATTTGGCCAGATCGTCTTTATAAAAAAAAGTTTCACTTTAATAATAATTAATGTAATATTTTTTTTTTTTTGAATATGCCACTCTGTTCTGTCTGTTTATGTGTGTGTGTGTGTCTGTGTGTCTGTGAACAAAATATCTCAAGAACGAAAAGAGTTAGGAGGTTGAAATTTTATATTTAAGTTAGGCACCCCCATTAAAATTCATAAATCATTTATTTTTTACATGCTCTTCCTAGGCCTATATTCTCATTTTGCCCTTGAAATCTTCAGAAGTGCACTTTACTCTTTACTCTTGTATTTCGTAGGAAAAATAGGAGAAATGGTTGCCATTGTAACAAAATATAAATATTTACCTATGTTTATAAATTTTATCTCATTCCTTTTACAAAGAAAGAGGTATGGTGAGGACACATAAAAACCACGATAAAATTGGTAGGCCTATATATAAATCACAAAAGGGTCCTCACCATACCTGAAAAAGGAATTTAAATAATCAGGACTGCGCCATTATTATTATTAATTTTATCACAGTTTGAATTCTGCTCTCGGGCTTGACGTAGTTGGTAGGAGCGCGCCTGCCTTGTATACCAAGGGTCGAGGGTTCGAATCCCAGGCAGTCCGATGATTTTATTTAAGCCATTTGGATACTAAGAATGCCTGGATCCCCAATAGATATATTAAACATAGGCCTACGAGTATCGTTTAAAGTCTTAAATGGCCTAAGTTGCCGAAAAAGACGGTGTATATATGTGTGTGAGTGTGAATGGGAAAAAGTGTGTGCGTTAAAAAAAAAAAAAAAAACTTGAATTCTAATATAACGGCGGAAACTAAATATATGTCGACACAAAAAATTTGGTGTGACAAGCACAGGAAACAACTTTAAGAGAAAGTTGTGTGCTGTGCGACCAGTTATCTGGGGATCGGCAATTTTGTAACAATTAGCGGGAGCTACGGATAATCGAACTATGAAATATCGGGATTCCACTGTATATATTTAGAGAATGGAGATAGGCGGAAACACCCAAGAGATACTAGTGAATGTGTGAGATAGTGTGTGTGTGTGTGTGTGTGTATATATTTAGATTTATAATTTTTTCGATATATTGTTGGTCCAGAGGGCGAGATTTAACATCAAATCTTTTGTCATTTTTTATCATCTACAAAATAATTTTACGAACTTAATAAAATCAATTTCTCTCTTTATATACAATTTTACTATATTTGTCTTCTCTCTCTATCTTTTCTCTTTCTATTTCAATCATACATATCAGCGAAATTTTTAAATCTATTTTTTTTTTTTTATCTTACCAAGTATAAAAACTTTTTGCTTTCGTTGATTTGATCTCAATCAGAAGAAAAAAAAAAAAAAAAAATACGCAAACTCAAGCAAATTTTGACATTCATTATTGACAGAATCGAAAAAAATATGCAAGAGAGAGGAAAATGGCCTTTTAAAGCGTTTATTAATGACATTAATGTCAGAATGAAAATTTTATTCAAATAAGAATTGACGATTAAAGTGAATTTAAACGCTTCCTTTTCTCAAAGCATAAAAAAAAAACTAGCTTTACACTCCGCCATACTTTTTACTTTCTCATAACTATAAATGAAATATATAGAAAGAAAGTATTGCGATCATGTCAAAAGAATTCGATGTCTAGATTTTGAGAGAAATACATGATTTGAGGTCCCCTGAGTCCCTTGAGGGGTGAAAAATCGGCCAAAAAGTACTAGTACTTTACTGATGTACTTTTTCAGTATTTTTAAATTTTCACTTAAACGATTTTGATTAAAATTCATAAATCTACTATTTTTAGATGTCCTTTAAAATGTATCTCAGTAAAATTTTCCGTGAAAATTGTTTGAAGTACACTTTGGTAATGTAATTCAGTTGTTTTTTTTTTCCCAATTCACTTTCCGGCTCTTCCTTCCATAGAGCCAATGTTTAATCCCCATATGGGGATTTACATATAATTTCGATTAAAAAGGGGGTCTTCTTAACTTTTTACTCATTTAAAAAAAACTAATTTAGATATACTCTGCCATCTGGCGGAGTTAAAATATACTATAAATTATACTATTATGAAAATTACTAATTAGCTAGTATTCATAATATCATTCTTTCGTTGTCCTTATGAGCTCTCCGTGCAATCGAATGTGTGCGCTGAAATATTTAATTTTCATTTATTCTCGCCTCCGGGATTTATGTACTATATATTATTTCTGTAAATTATATTTATTTTTATATTTTTGTATTGTACAGAAGGTGTAATAATAACATGTATGAAAATATTTTTTAGCTCTGAAGGTGGCCTAGACCAGTGGCCGAAACGTCAGCCTGGAACGGCACAATAAATTTTGGCTGCATATGTCTTGCAATTTTTTTTTGACTCCGCCTAAAAAAAAATTTTTCAATATTTTTGAAAAATTTTTTTTATTAAAAAAATTTGATTGATTTGATTTGATGTTCTGGGGCGTTTCAGCACTGACCTTGTGATCTAATGTGCTCCCCGGATCACTCTCCCGGTACAAGGCCCCTGGAGAGGATCAATCTAGGAATGCTTCATGCTCATCCCTCAAGCCCTAGGTGCCTGGAACTGGAGGGGGTTATATTCCCATTGACCAGTAGAGACCCTCGACTTGGTTGAATTTTGCAGCAAGCCGGGTTCGAACTCGAGTACATTTTTACCTCGAATTATTAAGCCCCAGCTAGAGAAAGTATTGCGATCATTTCAAAAATTCGATGTCTAGATTTTGATATAAATACATGTTTTGAGGTCTCTTGAGTCCCTTTGAAGCGTGAAAATCGGTCAAAAAGTACTAGTACTTTACTGATGTACTTTTTCAGTATTTGTTGATTTTCTCAAAATTCACTCAAACGATTTTAATTAAAATTAATAAATCAACTATTTTTAGATGCTCTTTAAAAATGTATATCAGTAATATTTTGTGAAAGTACACTTTACTGACGTAATTGTTTTTTTTTTTTCAAATTCACTTTCCGGCCTCTTCCTTCCATAGAGCCAATGTTTAATCCACATATAGGGATTTGCATGTTAATTCAAAAGGGGTTTCTCTTAACTTTTTACACATTTTAAAAATTATTTCAAATCTTATGAAATTTTGTATTTATTTAGAATTCCCTATTGTGTATAAAATCTACAAATATGAGATTAAAATTTTGAAAAATAACCTTTCAAGCAGTCAACATTTAAAATACACGAGCCTATGGAAATTTTGAATCAATTGACTTTTTTACTGAAATGCAAATGGTCAAGTTAACTAAGAGCTATGGGAAACTAAATATATCTCGACACAAAAAATCTGGTGTGACAAGCACGGTGCACAACTTTCTCTTACCGAAGGGTAAGAGAAAGTTGTGTGCTGTGCGCCAGTCACACCAGATATTTATTATTAATTGCCTGAAATGAGTTGACTGAAAAATTGCGGCACTTGATAAAAAGCCTTCACGGACTCCGGACCCGATAAGCGCAGAATTTAAAAATATCATTTATCTTTTTAATAAAATTCCGATTATTTTAAAATAATTTTTTAATCATAATCAAATTGATAAAAAACAAAAATTCAATTTTGATTTCATCTTTCTCATCTCAGGCATAAGAGAAAATTATATCGATATGTTGTGGGTAGAAGTTTGTATGTGCTAAGAATAAAAAAATAAAAAGTTATGTAGCAGCGTCAGTCATAAAAATAGCAAAAAATCATTTTATTTATGGCATCAAAAAGAAAACCATCTTCCATTTTTGAGAGAACCATTTTAAAATAAGCTATGCATTTAAATTGAAGTTTTTTTTTTTGTTTATTTTACCCGGTGATTAAATTATACAACTGCGATTATGATTAAAGGGAGATGAATTGTAAAGGGGGAAAAAAATGATATTAATAGTTTATACAGAAGTAAAAAGGGGTGCATATTTAATTTGCTTGGTGGAAGAGTTACAACTACAATATAATAACACGATTGTTATCATTTAGAAATTATTAAATTGGGGTAAGCTTATTTATGAAAAAAAAAAACATTTTCGGCTTCACAGCCATAAGTATGAAATGGATTATATACACCTAAATTATTGCAGTTAAGCAATGCCAAGCCTGGCGAAACCTCGGATGGGTGATCCTGAGGAATCAGCGTGTTGAACGTCCCTCCGCTAGCCATCGTTCTACAATTAATTAATTTAAATATCTTTATTAATTTTCCTCAAGTGGTGATGCTGAAGTTTGGTTTATTAAAGAAAAAAGAAAAACGTTTTATTTTCAGCAATTGTTTTACTTGCGTAGGCAAGTTAATATTTCAATATATTTTCGGAGAATCTAACGGCACTTTTCCTCTCTGGGGGGGGCCGGGATTTTTAGTCCCCTTACTCTCAAAACGCTGGAATGTTATTCAAGTAGCAATTATTAATCATTAATACTTGAATAACATGTCGCTTCCAAGCGTTTTAATTATAAGGGCCGTAAATGGGGTGAATTGAGGTGAAATCCACTGAGGAAGGAGTGCTGTTAGGTCTCCGAAATATATGGAAATATTGCCTTACCAACGAAATAAAAAACAATTGCTGAAAATAAAGCGTTTTTCTTTTTCTCTTTAATATCTTTATTAATGCTTTTGTTGCTTGTATTATTATTACACATATTTTTTAACATTAATAGGCTACAAAATTAAAAACTCCCATAATAATAATTTAAATATGTTTGTATAATCCTTAATAGCCTCAGCAGCCGAGAGGACAAATAAACACAGTCAGCCCAGGTGGTACATGCATGTTAAAAAACCTTCTTCTTAGGAAAGGGAACAGAAAGTTGTGTTCTGTGCTTGTCACACCAGAGAGTTTTATAAACATGGGAAAATTATTATATTTTGTTACCATGGCAACCATTTCTCCTCTTTCCTATGAATTACAGGAGTAAAGTGCCTTCAAACAATTTACAGGGGAAAATGAGAATATACATTTTAAAGAGCATCTAAAAAATAATTGATTTATGAATTATGAAGGTGGAGACTCCACTCAAAAATTAATAGGTACTCTCTCGCAGCAAGATGATTAAATAAAAAATATTTTATTTTTTATTTGCCGATATTTGAAATCATCCCTTTTCATCAGGCAATGTTGTCAATTATAAATATTATTTATTTTAATAATCATTGCAATTAAATAACAATTTCTTTTTAATTTGATATGTACAAAAATTTTATCCTTTACTTGCTGCTCGGAGGTCTCTTATTCAAAGCAAGTAAAGGATAATATTTTTGTACATATCAAAGGGAAAAAAAATTGTTATTTAATTGCAATGATTATTAAAATACCTAAAATCGTGTATAATTGACAATATTTGCCCTGATGAAGGTCGTGAAATGGCGGCCGAAACGTCGGCAAATAAAAATTAAATAAAAGGTTTTTTTTTATTTAATCTCCTGGCTGCAAAGTCCCTGGGAGTCCTGAGTTGATTTATGAATTTTAATCAAAATCGTTGGAGTGAATTTTGAGAAAATCGGATAAAAAAAAAAAAAAAAAAAAACTGAAGCCAAAACGATTGAAAATGGCCAAAATCGTAAACCTTTGAAAAATAAACAAATACCTCTGAAAATAATTTAATTATTTACAAAAAGTGACCTAACATCCGTCAAAAAATCGACAGTGAAAAGAAACCACGTATAACGCTCAATGCATTCATTATAATGACGTTGTAAATTGATGGCTACAATAAATTATTATTATTATTATTATTACTGTTAATATTAATTGAAGACACGTAATAGTAATAATTGGAGACATGTAATATTTTGATAAAAAAAAGAGACAGGTTAAAGTTTTTTTTTTTTTTTTTTTTTTTTTTTTTTTTTGATAAGAAACCGAAAAAGGTTTCTTCTTTTAGATTAAAAGCCAGCCACCTCCCGCCCCCCCGAGTCTTTATTTATGCGTAGACCTGGCGTCTCATTTTCTCAGTGACATGACTGTCCGTCTGTGTCTCTCTCTCACTCTTTTGTCTTAAAACGAAATTCATCCAAGCCGAAGAAAAAAAAAGGAATTGCAAATACGATTTTAAGATAGAGCTTAAATTTTTTCGCTATTGACACAAAACTGCTCTGCAATTTTCTCACCAGTCAGCTGTAAAAAAGAAAGAAAGGGAAAGAGCAAGCAAAAATTCTCCCGCAAATAATTCTACCCTCTTTTTAAACCATCAAGGAAAAGGGTTTATGATTGTAATTTGGAAAAAATGGAAAATGACGTCGAGAAAAGTTAATTGAATGATTCGCAAATGGCTTACTTTATTTTATCTTAAAAAAAAAAATAAAGTCTAACATCTCCCCTTGATTAAAGTATATATTAGAGTAAAGAGAACAATGACGTCATGAAAAATGGAATTAATTATTTAGAGGTTTTTCAAACAACGCGCTATAGGCTGTTAATTTATTTGGGTTAAAATAAAATAAGTATGAGCGAAAAAGCTTCCTTTATCTTTTTTACTAAAATAATTTAAAATCCAATAAAGAAAAGAGATGGCTCGAATATCAGTAACAATAAAAAAAGTTTATATTATTAATTATAGGGTTTTAATTCCTCTGAGTGTATGTGAGTGTGAATGGGAAGAAAAGTGTGTGTTAAAAATAAATGGTGAATTCTTTAGCTGAAAACTCATTCTTTCTAACCGTATATTTCCCATAATTATACCTCTTAAGACAGAGGAGTTATTCAAGCCAATAAACTTTTTCGTGCATGCCCCTCTAACATGCCACTATAGACACATGATTTGTAAGACGTTGTCACGTCAAAAAAATTAAAAAAAAAAATCCTAGCCTCTACCGATATCTTTAAATTAAAAATCTGGTGTGAATGGTGGCACAGCACACAACTTTCTGTTGTGTTCTGTACTTGTCACACCTGATTTTGTGTGTTGACATATAGGTTTATTTAGTTTCCACTGATAAGAACACTGTAAAAAAAAAATCTTAATTTTAGTGTTTTGGAATAAAAAATTTACAAATTTCCCTTGTAATTGATAACTACTATGCAACTAAATTTACAAATTTATGCATTTACAACAAAAAAAACATTTTAAAATTACAATTTTCTTCGAAAATAGAATATGTATTGTAATTTTACACACATTGTAAAATAATTTTTGTTGAAAATTGTATTTTTTTTGAAAGCTGTTTAAGAATTCTAAAATTACCACACAATTCCACTCTAACTTTCTTCTAAATGTCTTTCTAAAATTACAATAAATTTGTAAATGGTTTTTGCAAAGACTTACTAAATTTAGTATATTTTTGGTTATGTAATTTGCTATATAAAATTGTAAAAAAAAATTTTTACAGTAGCCTATAGGCTATATTAAAATTCAAGATGGAATAAAATTTATAAGTATGCGAAAATATTTATATTTGGTTTATAATGAAAACCATTTCTCCTATCTTTTCTATGAAGTACAAGAGTAAAGTGTACTTCAAAAAAGTTTTTAAGGCAAAATGAGAATATACATTTTAAAGATCATCTATAAAATAATTGATTTTTGAATTTTAAACAAATTCATTAAAGCGAATTTAGCCCTCGGGGTTGGTGTAGGGGTTAGCTTGATATCCTTGTATACCAAGAGTCGCGGGTTTGGATACCAAATGACTTAAATAAGAATGCCTGGACACCCAATATGTATATTAATTAATAACGGTAATCGCCAAAGTCTTGTATGGCCTGAGTTGCCGAAAAGACTGTGTGTATGTGCGTGTGAGTGTGAGTGTAAATGAGAAAAAAAGTGTGAGTGTTAAAAATCGAAAAAAAACTGTAATAGTACA
This sequence comes from Euborellia annulipes, assembly GCA_023213315.1. Lineage (NCBI taxonomy): Eukaryota > Metazoa > Arthropoda > Insecta > Dermaptera > Anisolabididae > Euborellia > Euborellia annulipes. Next base: position 62,013 of record JAKCPI010020209.1, on the reverse strand, counting down.
TCACTAAAGTACTAGGATTTTGTTCACAAGTTGTGTGTCACGGACCAAGGGGGTAGCTAACTTAAATATAAAATTTCAACCTCCTAGCTCTTATCGTTCTTGAGATATTTTGTTCAGACACTATTATGTAGCGTGTGAAAATAATTAAAATATCTCTTAACGTCATAAAATAAAATATTCAACTCCTTAATCGTTACTTATTATTATCCGACTGCCTGCTACGCATCCAATCGCCTAAAAGCCTTAATGAGTTAAATTGAAATTAATTAGTAAACGCTAGACTAAATAATTTCCAGTTATACATTCGTGATATGCTAATTCAATTAGTACACTAATTACTCACTGAACGGCACGCTATATCACCACAAACACTTACTGGATATTCAGAATATATCAATAAATTTTCGGAGGATAAATAAAATAAATAAATTCATACTTAAAAGAAAAGGGAGAAATTTCTATTTAGACATCTATGAATATTTTATAACTTTAAAAGAAGACAATCTGATGTGACTGATCGCACAACGCTTACCTTCGGTAATCGAAAGCTGTGTTCTGAGCTTGTCACACCAGATTTTTCGTGTCGAGATATATTTAGTTTTCGACAGTATGGTACATTTGAATTCAAGATATAAAATTTATAAATGGCAATATAGTGCTAGAATCTGTTCAGGGATATGACTTATGGGAAAGACAAACAATGCAGCGGATGTGGTAGAGAGAGGGAGACGATACAACATATATGGACTTGTGAAGAGACAGACGGGCACTTAGGCACAGAAACACTGACATGGTAGAAAAACTTAGGTTGTGGACAAAGATAAGAGGAAAAATGGACATAAATGTGATGCAGTGAACCAGAATAGTGGCAAGGCAGCAAGAACAAACAGAGAAGGTGTGAAAGAAGAAATGAAGATAGAAAATAATTAAAGAAATTATTTAACAGATTGTAAATAACAATAAAGTAATTATCTCTGAGCTTGGGCACAGGAACCATAGAATTTTGTATGAAGCAAATATATTTTATTATTGACGAGACCTGGTTTGATCACATGTGCACTTGCACTATGTATATAATTCCCGATAACTGAAGATGGCCAAATAAATTTAGGTCGAAACGTCTTATCCTGGGAGTTTTATTAACCTGGACAATCCCAATTTGGCTGATATCTCCAATTCTCCACTGTACAATACAGTATATTGTAAATTTGGAATTAAACACAAATTTATATGTATACCCCCTAAAGCCTCAAGGCGAGGTAAGGGGTAAAAGGAAATCAATAAAATCTATCTATCTATATATATAGAGGTAAGAGAAAGTAAAAATAAAAAGTTTTATTTAAATAATTTTCGAGATCTACGAGTATTATATATACATGTATTTGAATAAGATATTAATATTCAATGAGAACCTCTATTCGAACTTGACAAGTAATAGATAGATACGGAATTTCCTGAGTTCTACGTTAATATATTAATAAATTAATGGTATACTGTATATTTAGTGAGAAAGTATTGGATTCGGTGTCGAGATTTTGATGGATATATACGTTTTGGGGTCACGTGAGTCCAAAAAAGTGGTTTTCGTACCATGGTCTGTCTGTCGGTGAACAAAATATCTCAAAAACGAAGAGCTAGAGATTGATATTTTATATTTAAGTAAGCCACCCCCCCCTGGGATGTGATACGAAGCTTTTGAACAAAATCGGCCAAAGAGTACTAGTACTTTTTCAGTTTTTTTTTTCTATTTTCTCGAAATCCTGTTTAACGATTTTGATTAAAATTCAAAAATCAATTATTTTTTAGATGCTCTTTAAAATGTATATTCTCATTTTGCCATTGAAATCTTTTGAAGCACACTTTTCTCTTGTACTTCATAGGAAAGATAAATGGTAACAAAATATGTTTATAAATTGTTTCTAAATTTTACATCTTGAGTTCTAATTTATATGCTGCCCTCGGGACTTGGTGTAGAGGTTAGCGTGCTAACCTCGTATACCAAAAGGTTGCGAGTTCGGACCTCAGGCAGTCCGATGATCTCTTTGGATACCAAATGGCTTAAATAAGAATGCCTGGACCCCAATAGGTATATTAATCAATAACGGTTATCGTAAAAGTCTTATATGGCCTGAGTTGTCGAAAAAACTGTGTGAATGAGAAAATATTGTGTTAAAAAAAAAAAAAAAAAATTATATGCGAAAACAAAATATATCACGACACGAAAAATCTGGTGTGACAAGCACAGAGCACAACTTTCAATTACTGAACCAAGAGAAAGTTGTGTACTCTGTAGATCACTACACCAGCTTTTTTGGAATCATCGTTTCTCAAAACGTGTATTTCCATTAAAATCTTGACATCGAATTAAAAAAAAAAAATGATTCCTTTAATGACTTGACAAATGTCTTAAGTATTCCATATACTGTAATTTGTCATTTTGTCTTGATTCATTGAATATGAACATTAATTAAATCAATTTCTCCTTGTATGATAGCCGACATATTTAATTATTTAGATAATCTCATTAATGACAACAACAAATCCCCTTTACCCCAAATAATAATTTAAATAATACGATAAATGTTTAAATAAATTGATTATAATTGAACCAGAAGAACAAATTAAAGGAAATGTAAATAGTTGTTTATGCTGTAACCATTTCACTTGTGTGTACATACATTAATTTTCAATATTAGATACAATTAGTGGCGGCTTTTGTTTTATTTGTTCTCATTTATTATGCAAAATATCGTAAAATTCAAAGAATAAAATAAATGGTTTTCTTATTTTGAAACTTTAATTTGATGACCTCAAATTTTTTTCGCTCTTCTATCAGCATGTCGCGTTACAAGCCGTGACGTCAAAGGCCGTGACGCTACAAGTTATGACGTCACAAGCCGTGACGACAAAAATAGGAAAGTTGAAATTTAATATATATGACGAATTATAAAAAATAATTGTGAGATTTAATTATTCAATTTTTAAATTGATAAAATATAATTTTTAAAATAATTCAAATCTTCAATTACTAAATAAATATTGTTCTCAGTTTTTAACATGCGCCTATTGATTTCCCATTTTCCAATTATTAAGTTAAGATTAAAAACGCGATTTTAATACCATTAATTGAATAATTTTCTGAAAATTTTCAGTTAAACGCCTACGATCCGAAAAAAGTTTCACTTGCATCGTGCTTTCATAAAACTACACAATGATTTTTTTTTTTTTTTTTTTTTGATCAGAAATGAATAATTTAAATGAATTTTCTTCCTGGCTGCATGTGACTATTGGTTATAGGTCTTCGGATCTTATGCACCCATTCCAAAAAAAAAAAAAAAAAAAAAAAAAGAATATGAAGAGCATCTAAATGGCCTCAGATGTCGAAAGAGTATGTTTTTTCTTATTTTCTCTTAAGTAAAGTATTCTCTGATGAAGACAAGACCTCTATCGAATCATCAAATTAGAAAAAAAAGATTGCCCTTTTTTTTTAAGGTATTTTTTGTAATTTAAAACCTCCGACACTTTTGAAGAGAAAAATGAAAATATTTAAATTAATTACTCAGATAAAAGAGTAGGAGATGGAATAATCGCGCACACAATATAACCAATCAATATATATAATTCGCTAATGTCCGTCTGTCTGTCACGCTCTATTTAGGCAACTTCCCGTTGGAATTTTGAAATGAAATTTTTTATGCATAAAGAGGACCTTCTCGGGATTACAGGAAAATTATTTTCATCCCGAAATTCCTATAACTTTTTCAGTTATTACTTTTTAAAGTTACTATTACTCCCATAGGAAATGTATAGAGAAATATTTATGTATTCTTTTCATTTGTGTAAAACATGAAGGTGAACAAATCCAAAAGCAGGCACTGAATTGGAATGGAATAATAATAATTTTCTTTTCATAATTAAGAAGAAAAGTCGAGGGTCCGCCGCAGGCGGGCCGACGCGGCTAGTTTTAATAAAATAGTTCAATTTATAAATTATCCGGGAGTGAATAAAGTAAATAATCAGCAGCACATCAACAAACACCACGTGTGTGTGTGTGTGTGTTATTTAAACAAATAATATATACAATTTGATATTTAGATTTGTTTATATTATTTAATGTAAAATAACGTGAAAAGTCAGTCAGAAATTATTATTATTATTATTATTATTTTCAATATAATAATGATTTTGATTTAAATCCGATCCGATAACAACAGTTGATGTTTTTCAATCAAATTGCCAATGAATATTTTATTTTTGTTTCTATTTATGGATAATCCACAAAATAAAGTTATTAATAAAATGATTTACCTTTTGAATTAGCCTATAGTGCAGGGATGGTGAACCTTTTTGAGACGTAGGTCAAATTAAAATAATTTAATATGTTCAAATAGTATAAAACAAAAACAAATCTATTATAAAACTTTAAAAATTTTAAATAAAATCACAATTTTAATAAAATTAAAATTTTAAAAAATTTTGTAGTGATTTTTCAAAAAATTTTTGGAAAAAATTTGGAAAAAAATGAATTTTTACTCTAGATTTTAATTTTCAAAAGTAAAAATATATCATTTTTAAAAATAAATGAAATAAAAGAAGACATATTGCCCCCCTCTGCCCCCCCCCCTATAGGATGCCAGGGGGAGCAATGTACCCTTGCCCCCCCCCCTAGTTCCGGCTCCTATGCTCCTGGGTCACTAATGCCCATTTGCACTAAAGTTTAACTGAGTATTTTTATAATAAATACTTTAAAATTCAATTGGCTTAACGGGTAAAAATGGGCTTGGTTTAACGATTTAAAAAATTTTAGTGCGCCTCTTTCCTCCCTCACGTTCAACTTTTTTAGGTGAGTTTCTGTGAGTAGCAGTCATGGGTCAGTGTCTGACTCACGGGTCATATGTTTACCATCACTACTATTATAGAGGAATCACTTTTGGAAATCTAAAGAGAGAACATATTACGGGAAGAGAAAATATTTATATTAATGGTTGATCTAAATTTTGTTAGATTCATGTCTTTTCGGCATCTTAGGCTTTAAACGATACTTAATATTAATTGCGATATAATTGTATATTGGCGTCCAGGCACATTGATTTATATCAATCAATTGGTATCCAAATAATTTCATCGGACTGTATGGGATAACTGGTATAAAAACAACGCATTTCAGTCCCTTCGGTAATTCGTATTATTTTTATGCTCGAGGTCACTTGAAGCGTCTTATAATTCGTATTTGCAGCTTAAGGGGGTTCAGAAGGTACATGTTACTCATGTTTTTCCCGATAAGAGGGCGTTGTGTGTCTTCAAAAGTAAGCAAAAAAAACACCTATTTCAAAAATTTGCCAAGAAATGTCAGAATGGTAGTTAATAATTTAATGCAGTGATTTTCATTGATCTTTTAATAATGAATACATTATAATGTTATTATGTATATGTATCTTTTATAAAAGCATAAAAATATAGGCCAGATATAGGCTAATACTATATCGGCTGTTAGACTAGCCTGCCATCTATTGCAAGAATGCTGAACTAGTTTGACAGTTGGTTTTTAAATAAATCATCTAAGCTTATTTTAAAAATTTCTTAATTAATATGCGATTAATAATTACAATAAATTCATTTTTAAATTTAAAAAGAAATTAAAGATTATTGGGACAGATTGTTTTTTTGTATTTGCTTGATAACAAAAAAATTAATTTCTTTAATTTTTTAATAAGTCATTAAAAAAATTATAACTTTCTGTCCCAATAACCCCTTATGAATATAATTCATTATCGGAATTCTACTTTAATAATATTTTCTAAACATCTCGATTTCGTATGAAGGATGCAAACATGAATCTAAATATTATACAGAAAAATAATAAAATAAACTTCTCTACAATTAATTTAATTTTATTCAATAAATAAACTAAATAAACATTCAACAATTTATTTGTTTCGCTCTGTTTAATTTTCCCCATTGGGATATCAAAAAAAGTAGACAAGTTAGAGAGGAGAGAGAGGGAAAATACAAATCTATAAATTTGTTAATATTTATTATCCTATAAATAAAAAAAGAATTACCTTTGATTGAGTGATTTATCTCTTCTCCCTCTCCATCTCTCACAACCACAAACTCTCTCTCACTCTCTCACTCTTCAAAACCACTTTGCGACTCGATATATAAATTACAAAGTCGTTGAAATGTATATATGAAAAAAAAGAGAATATTTTCCAACCCAACTGTCAAATTTCAAATTCTCTACATTTTCCATTTACTTTATGGTTAGTTACGAAGGAAAAAATCTGGTGTGACTGGTCGCACAGCTTTCGCTTATCTTCGGTAATCGAAAGTTGTGTTCTGTGCTTGTCACACCAGATTTTTAGTGTCGACATATATTTAATTTCCGCCGATATATTAGAATTCAAGATGTCAAATTTATCCAAATATGAAATAATATTTATATTTTATTACCATGGCAATCATTTCTCCTATCCTTCCTATGAAGTACAAGAGTAAAGTGTGCTTCAAAAGATTTCAAAGACAAAATGAGAATATAAATTTTAAAGAGCATCTAAAAAATAATTGATTTTTGAATTTTAATCAAAATTGTTTGAGCGAATTTAGAGAAAATCGAAAAAAACTGAAAAAGTACATCAATAAAGTATTAATACTTTTTGGCCGATTTTGTTCAAAAGCTTTATGTCACGTGCCAAAGGGGTACCTAACTTAAATATAAAATTTCAACCTCCTAGCTTTTTTCTGTCTTGAGATATTTTGCTTATAGACACACAGACAGACCATGTTGCAAAAACCACTCAAGAGACTTGAAAACGTGTATATCCATCAAAATCTCGACATTGAATTTTCAACATGAATCCACTCCTTTTTCTATAGATAAGAGAAAGTAAAAATTAAAAGGAATTCTGTCGGTTTTCCTAAATTGATTCAACTTGTTCCCTTTCACATAGAGAAAAGAAAGTAGAGGACCATTTTAAAATGAAACACTCCAAGAAGGGTTTGATTAAACTTTAAAATTAGACATTAAAGTCCAATTGGAGGAAATGACGACGACGACGCCGACGAGGACGACGAGGAGAGAGAGGATCAATGTCAAGTAATTTAGTTTAGTACTTTTTTAGTGCTTTTGAAACTCTTCTTGGTTGGGTAATTTTGGGGTTTTTTTTTTCTAGGCTTATCAATTTGACTTCCTCGCTAAATAGCTAAGGTACAGTAAATTAAAAGCTTAAAAATTTTTTGAAATCATTGAGAAAAAAGAGAAGAGGCTAGTAATAAAATAGAAATTTATGCTGGGGAGAGTATCCTTTGAAAAGGATCGCAAAAATCCAGAATTCCGATCTTTCGAAAAGGATTAGAGATCTGATTCTAGGTTTAGAGAGCAAAAATAATTTCGATCCAGCTCCAAGATCCCCCCCCTTTAAAAAAATCGGATCTGCGGATTTAATTCTAAAAGGATCACGATCTTCCGTTTTCTGATCTAAATTGATTGCCTAAATTGCTGGTCTCTTCAGTTTCCAAAATAGAAAAAACTGTAGTTAAGGTCTTTGTGCCTCCAGATTCTTTCTGGTACAATTTTCGTGTGAGGGACTATATATATATATATATACAGTATATATCTCAAAGGCAAACACAACCCTCGGAAACATCCAGCAATACATCGACTGGGGGAGTAGGCAGATTAAGGCCCCAAAGTCAACCTAAATTAAATATACACCCACACACACCAAATCTAAATCTCAGGAACAAACCCAAGCCCCGTAGTCAACCTAAATCGAACACAAACACAATTACACACACTCAACTTTCCTCCAGCTCTCAGAGACCAAACCAAGCCTCTGAGGCATCCACCAAATTGACCTGGGGACCAGCAAGACTGCGACCCCGTAAACAAACTACCTCAACAATTCCCCCTAATCCCAGGCTCTTGAAAATGGCTCCAAAAGGAGAGCCGAAACGTCGAGTAAATCTCAACATCACACGCGACTTAACTCGAGAAAACTTATCTTCGCATACATCCGGTCGCGGAAACCTTCCAGTATATATATAGTATGTATTTAATGATGATAATAATAAGTCAGGCATTGAGCCTCCTAGGTCTTGGGGGTTCAAAGTAGATCTATTGCATGTTAAATTAGGACTTACTTGTAAGCTTCGCAGAAGATCCTTCTCGCCCATGTCTCATTAAAATTTCCTAAAATTATTCGCACGTCTTTCTCTTTGAGTTTATATAAAGTGTCTTTCACTTCTGTTGCAAAACTTTGAGTCTCTTCAACTTGATAGCGTAGTGCATCTAAATCGGACACTAAACGATTGTGCGCCTGGAACAAAAGAGAAAAAAAATGCGTTATTAAAAAAAAATGAATATTAGACTATCAGTAATGAATTAAAAAAATATTGTCCTAAATGATTTCGAAAGTGTTTTGTCTTGTTTCGTCATGATTATGGAATTATTATAACAAACACACTGCGCGTCAAAAATAATGGAACACTTTGTTTCTTCTTAAGAAGACCTATTCTAATCTATCTTAATGATACTGTTTCATAAAAGAATTTGATTTTCAGTTTAATATTTGTAAAAAATTACATCGTTTCTGCCACTCATTCTGAGGTATAGCTAAGATTACAAAGGTTGTTACACCTGTGAAAATCTCATTTGAATTAGTAACTAATTCAAATGAGACTGTCGCAGAATTAACAACCTTTGTAATCTTAGCTGAATTGTACCTGAAGAAGACCATAGAATAAGAGGCCGAAACGTTATAATTTTACAAATAATCCACCGTGAAACTGAAAATCTAATTCTTTTACTAATGATAACAACTGTGAAAGTCTAAACTCCCAAATTTTATGATACTGTAATTTATTAAACATTTAATATGAAATAACTTAAACACTTCTAACAAGTAAATTTAACACAAATTCAAATCATTTTAATAAGTAATTACAATTTAAATAAAACAAAGACAAATATTATTTTTATTTTTTACAAATTTTTATTTTTCACGATAATTTTTTAAACCTCAACACAAAGGGGTTCTTATTATTTGACATTTTGTGTTTTTCTGATACCAATTACAAGGTTTTTTTTTTTTTTTTTTTTTTTTTTGTCCTCAATATTCCCTTTTTTAAAAATCAAAGACAAATATGTCAAAATTTTATTTATTAACGCGAAATTTCTAAAATTTTAAAATATTTCAATTTCAATTCAAAAATATTTCAATTTTTTCTCGGTCTATTTTATTGTAAATTCCAAAAAAAAAAAAAAAAATTTGTTTTATTAATATTCAACTAAATATATCGAATTTACGTTAATTTGCCACTAATTGAAAATCGACATTTTTGTCTTTGATTTATTTAAATTGTAATTATTTATTAAAATGATATGGATTTGTGTTAAAATTTATTTGATATCAAATGTTTAATAAATTACACTATCATTAAGGTAAATTATAACAGGTCTTCTCAAGAAGAAACAAAGTGTTTCACTATTTTTGAAGAGCAGTGTATATTATTAATCTTAAAACATTTTACATACATTGAAAACAAATTAAAAGAACAAAAATTTAATTTACCACCGGCTAGTTACGTTAAGAAAATTTCCTGACCCAAGAAGTACGCGCAATAATGAAAAACAAATTTTGTTTTATGTATTTGTTAAAAAAATTGTTATTTCTGCTCTAAAACATGATATATTTTGATTATATCAATGTTCGTTAAAACAGAACACATAATATTTAGTTAGAGTGTATTGATTTAAAGAGCAGGTAGATGAACTATATTTATTTTGATAGCTAAACTCTATCATTGTGTCTGTAGTCCATTATACTTTATTGAACAAATTACTAATAAATTGAATCATAAATGTTTAACGAGAAAATCAAATGAGATCGTGCATTTCAAATAATTGAATTATTTTAAAAACATTAATCATATATGTGAATAAGTGGATAGGTGACCACAAAAAATAAAGATATTTAATAAATGGTATTATTAAAACTTCTCATATTTGAGTGCCCCAGAAGGCTTCCCGTTCCAAGAACAATTGAAACAATATGCCGGAGGATGGCTGGTTCCATGTCCCCCCCCCCCAGCAAAATTCCCTAGTTACGCCCATGAATATCAGGGATCAAAAATTTTTTTATGTTTTCTTACTCACTCAAACTCCAGATTTGAACTTATAGTTAACTTCCAATCTCAAGTTTCTGCTGTGTCGGCCATAGGCCAGAAATTTTTGATGGGTAAGGGGGGGGGGGGGGGGTCAAGAAAATGTTTTCAAAAATTTGAAAAATTTAAGAATATTATAGGGTATTTATAAATCATTTTTTTTTTTTTAGCTAGAGTAAATTATTATATTATACTTTCTCTTACCCTATATGAAATATAATTTGTATTACAGAGCTTAAATATCTAGTCATGGTTTGGGTCCCATGGGGGGGGGGGTTGAACCCCCAAACCCCCTCCCTGGCTACGCCTATGGTCAGCATAGAGTAGAGCTCGTAAAAATCAACAAAAAGCAGGGGGCTTAAGGGGCTTCAGGAGGCAAAGCTATTCACATGTTTTTGCCAAGAGATGGCGTTAAGGGTCATGAGAAGTGAGCCAAAAACACAACATTCAAGAAAATTTGCCAACAGATGGCAGGATAGCTATATTTATTCTCATGTATTTGTTTGATTTTCGTTGATCTTTTAATAATGAATAATTTATAAATATTATTATATTAATATATTATATATCATTTATAAAAGCATAAAAATATATAAATATAAGCCAGATATAGGCTAAACTATATCGGCTGTTAGACTAGCCTGCCATCTATTGCAAGAATGCTGAACTAATTTGACAGTTGAATTTTAAATAAATCATCTAACAATTGTAAGTTTATTTTAAATTTTTTTTAAATAATATGTGATTAATAATAACAATAAATTCATTTTTAAATTTTAAAAAAATTAAAGATTATTGGGACAGATTGTTTTTTTGTATTTGCTTGATAACAAAAAAATTAATTACGATAATTTTTTTAATAAGTCATTAAACAAATTATAGCTCGATGTCCCAATAATCTCTTATCAATTTAATTCATTAAAAAAAAAAACCGCATTGAAAAATTCCTTCTAATAGTCTAGTTTTTTTTTTTTTTTTTTTTTTTTAAGTACGTTTAGACGTCGCTTCTGAACCCTCTTAAAATGTCCCAGTATTTTTGGACTAAAGATTCAATGTGACCTCCTGAAGCCCCTTTACGTACAAGTAGTGTAAGTGACACAATTGAATAAATAAATATATCTAGTGAAAAAATTATTTCCCTCAAAATACGTACGTAATATATTCAAAAATAAAATCGAGAAACAATAAAATGGAAGAGATTTCACTTTGAAAGTTAAATATTTTTTCGTAAAATAAGACAAGAAGGAGAAAAAAAAAAAAAGAAGAAGAAAGTTCTTTATATTTGTTTAGGAAACAAATCAGAATATATTTGACCGGAAGAAGAGAGAGAGAGAAAGAAAAAGGGAGAGAGTGGGAGTTAATCATGTAATAGAAAGAGAGTATAAAATTACACACATGTTATCTGATATTTAGTTAAAGTTATATTAAAGGATATCAGATGTCGTTTACAGAACAGAAATTATAATAATGTGTTATATTTTATTTATTTTTTATTTTCTCTTACCTATATATATATATATATATATATATAGTTAATATACAGATATACGAGGGCTGGTCAATAAGTTCGTGACTTTTTGAATTTCCCGCCTCTTAACTGAAATAGCAACACTGTTCCTGTCAGCAGGCAATTATCAGCTGACGTCGAAATTTGAACCAGCTGGGTATTTTAGTTTTAGTTTGACATCCATTAATAGTAGACTACCTCGTGATTTGAGAAGAAAATGGAAAAAAGTGAATTTCGTGTGCTCTATGGCAAAAATCCATGAATTGGGATACGAATTGCTCCCTCATCCGCCCTATTCTCCGGATTTAGCCCCGAGTGACTATTTCTTGTTTCCAACCAAAAATGGCTTGGCGGAAAGAGATTTGACTCCAACGATGATTTTCGACAAATCTTATTTTTTGGAAGGGATAAAAAAATTGGAGAAACGTTTGACAAAGTGTATAGAGCTCAAAGTAGACTACGTTGAAAAATAAAATAATTTTTTATCTAAAAACCTGTGTTTCATTCAAAAAGTCACGGACCTGCCCTCGTATATATATAGAGAGAAAGTATTAGATTCATGTCAAAAATTAAATCCAGATTTAGATGCATATACACGTTTTTAGGTTCAAGTGGGTGCCGCAAAATCGCCTGTCTGTAGATTATTCAAGTTAATCAAGAACGAAAAGAGCTAGGAGGTTGAAATTTTATATTTAAGTTAGGCACCTCCCTGAGACGTGACACGAAGTCCTTTGTATTTCCCAAAATTCACTCCAACAATAATTGGAACGAAGTTCTTTAACGCCGCTTCATCATCATCATAAATTCTCTGCTTTTCTCGCAGGTCCGTTAGTGGCGATTCTTCTTTCTCCATTCATCCCTTTCCTGAGCTAATCTTTTCATCTATTCGTATCCATCTTCCTCCTTCAATTCATCAATCATTTTTCTCCTTCTTCTCTTCTTCTAGTACATCTTTCATTAGACAATTTCTTCTAAGTATATGACCTATCCATTTTCTTTTCCTCAGGATAGCGTTTTTAAGTAGATCTCTTTCCTCTCCTACTCTCCTTAACATCTCTTCATTCCTCACCTTGTCCGACCATTTGATATTCAACATTCTTCTCCAAATAACTTCAAAAGCCTCAATCCTTTCCTTAACTCTCTTCAAAATGTCCACACTTCTTAGACATACATAAGCACACTCCTAACGAAACACTTGACCAATCTTATCGTCAAACCTAAATCCATTTTACTGGTCAAAATACTCTTCTTTCTATTAAATGCCTCTTTTGCGATTGCGATCCTTGTCTTGATCTCTCTCTCTTTCACTCTTCCAACCTTGCGATACTTATATATTTCCATCTTTCTATTTATCTACTACTACACATATTTCTTTTTGCTCCCCTATCCTCATTACTTTTGTCTTGCCTTTGTTGATTTTCAAATACTCCATTTTCATGCTGTCTAGGTGTTTTAACATCTTCTCCAGTTCTTTTTCATTCTGAGCGAATAAAAGAATATCATCTGCAAACCTGATGCTGACATTATTTCTTGCTCCTATGCTTATTCCCTTGTCATTCTCACAACATTTTCCTACCATATCTTCCATATGAGGCCATCAGCGCCAGAACGGCCTAACCCATATTTCACTTTTTTGGTTTATGCCTTAGTATCTATTAAATCGTGAATTCCAGAGCAGTACTGTACTACTGTATCATGAGAAGTACTGTACTTCTCTGGAATTCACGATTTAATAGATACTAAGAAAGTGAAATGTGGGTTAGGCCGTTATGGCGCTGATGGCCTCATATATAAGTTAAAAAGGGTAGGAGACAGACAACATCCCTGTCTCACTTTTCTTCCTATATTAAACCATTCAGTTTTTCAATTTCCAATTCTTATATTTGCTTTCTGTTTCATGTATAGGTTGCCTATTTAACGCGGCTTATGAGGATGAAGAAATCGTCACGTTCCAGCGCACGAGCGACGGCGGAGAAAGGCGAGGTTAGCCGAACCCTTGGTGAGGTCACGCCCACTTTCTCTCTATCTCTTTTTATCTCCCGAAGGCGGGAAATTCAAGGTGTTCTAGGGACGCAGCTAGACGGAAGGCCTGCCGAAGGCGAGATTTTTTCTTTTTACCCTCTGAAACCAGCAAAACGTGTATTTTTTGCATCTCACAGTATGAAAGTAATAAAACTCTCAGTTAAAGTTTTTCTCTTTGTTTTTCCACTTTCAAAGAATTATCCCCCCCCCCCCCGTGCATTTTGTTATTTCCATAAAGTAAAGAATCAGACGATTATGCTAACAAGTTAAACAAACATTTATTTTTATAAAATCTTTTTTAATCAAAGTTGTTTTATTGAAAAGTATGGGGGGATTAAAAAGAGGATAAGAGAGCTTTTATCCCCCCCCCCCCCACTATAAATGGAGAAGAGATTTTATCCCACCATAAAAAATTAAATATTTATACTTATGGAGAAAAAAAATGAATTTTCGGTTATTCGATAGTTAAACTGAGAATCTGATTGGAGTTGCAAAAGCGAGATGGAAATTGTCGAAATTCCTGGAAATAGGTTCAATGAAATGCCTGCCCTCTGATATTAACCAGAATTCCATTATTTTATCATTTATTCATTATCCGAGTGCAATAATAATTTTGCTTAATTGATATTCGAACCGGGCGGGATATTGAGGCATAGATAAAAAGATTTAAAAAAGTTTCTAGGAAAAGTTGCAGTCGCCTATGGGAAGTTGATATTTATTAATAAACTTTCAAATATTGTTACTAGATAGTTGAAGTGAATTTATATGTTGGATGCTAGCAGGTTGACCCAAAATGCACTAAAAAAGAGAGCGTTGTGAATAGGGAAGAGGATGCAGTTAATAGCACTCTTTATTCGAAACGTTTCGGCCGGGATCAACCCTACCATATTCAGCCTTCAAAGAGCCTATTCAAATATGGTGTGACTATCGCACAGCACACAACTTTCTCTTACCTCTATATATGTTAATGTATAGAGAGAGAAAGTATTGGATTCATGTCAAAAATTCGATGTCGAGATTTTGATGGACCTTCACGTTTTGAGGTCCCCTGAATCCAAAAAAGTGATTTTAGCGACATGGTCTGTCTGTGTGCCTATCTGTGATGAATTTAAAGCATGAAGGAATTGAGCTAGGAGGTTGAAATTTTATATTTAAGTTAGGTACCCTCCTGAGGCGTGAAAATAAGCTTTTAACCTAAATCGGCCATAAAGTACTAGTACTTTACTGATGCACTTTTTCAGTTTTTTTTTTTTTTTTTTTTTTCCCAAAATTCGTTGATTAAAATTCAAAAATCAATTATTTTTTTACATGCTCTTTAAAATGTATATTCTCATTTTGCTCTCAAAATTGTTTGAAGACCACTTTACTCTTGTGCTTCATAGGAAAGATAGCAGAAATGGTTGCCAAGGTAACAAAGTATAAATATTTTCTCCATGTTTATAAATTTGACATCGTGAATTTTAATATATTGGCGGAAACTAAATATATCTCGACACAAAAAATCTGATGTAACAAGCAGAGTAAACAACTTTCTTTTAGCAAAGTTAAAAGAAAGTTGTTTGCTGTGTCACAACAGATTCCTTTTATTATTAATCGCCTGAAATGAATTGACTGAAAAATGGTCCGATCCTACTAGAGGGGGGCTGACAGCGCGATTATGGCAACCAGAATTGGAAGTTTATCCATTCCACTTTAGACAGAGTTCAATTCCGTTTAAGTAAAATAACGCCTAATTTAACCCTATGATAAAGTGTTCTATTTAACTTTATTTTATTTTATTTTTTTTTCTGTTCATTCGGGAAACAATAAAATCCATTGAATAATGGCGTCTCTAATCTGAGCCAACCTGATGCATTTTAATTCAGCTTATTTTCTCTTAGAATGTTTTTCTAAGAATTCTTTTTCTTTTTTTAGGAGGGGGGGGGGAGGGAAGAATAAATCGAAGACAAGCCACCCAAGCAAGGGAAGCTCTTCTATATATTAAATTTAGTTCACGTTCTCTCAATAGTCAAGAGTTTTCTCAACTTTTAACCATAAGAAAGAATAAAGAAAATAGTACAAAAAAAAAAGAACTTGGTTGGGGTGAGGGAGAGAGAGAGAGAAGAGAGATACTTTTAAGTGGAATTTTATTCATGTTAGATAAAAATAAATAAATTATTTGAGAAGAAAATCGAAACATTTTAAAAGTAAGAAAAAGAAAATCTAGCATTTAAAAAATTCTGATTGGAGCGAATTGAAAACTAAAAGTTTCACATAATTTTCTTCGCCAGGGCAGATAAATTGGACCCTGTTAAGCATTAGTGTGTCAAGAGCTAAAAAATTCAAAATTGAGTTAAGCTCGGAATATTGTTTCAAATGCTATAATTAATAATATTTTTTTATGAAATATGTCCTAAAAAAATTTATATTTAATGTAAAAGCTTAAAATTATTTTTACAATATTTCAATGCAGAATTTTCATTTTGCACCTAACACGTTGTTTTGTAGTACTTTGATATTATTCCTGATAATGAAGATGAGGAAAAGACAACAAAATAAATAATATTAAGTCGATTTCATTATTATAACTTTGATTTACATTTTCCATAATTAATTGATGAGGAAATTTTATTATTACTTTGCATTTAATTTTAAAATATTAATACTATTTAAAATTGATTAATATAATTTTGATAAAATGTTTTTATCCTACTAGCATAGACGCCGGAACTGGGGGGGGGGCAAGGGTACATTGCCGCCCCCCCTGGCATCCTATGGGGGGGGGAGGGCAAAGGGGGGCAATATGTCTTCTTTTATTTCATTTATTTTTAAAAATGATATATTTTTACTTTTGAAAAATAAAATCTTCTAAATTAAAAA
The DNA here is from genome assembly GCA_023213315.1 of Euborellia annulipes. Lineage (NCBI taxonomy): Eukaryota > Metazoa > Arthropoda > Insecta > Dermaptera > Anisolabididae > Euborellia > Euborellia annulipes. Next base: position 45,461 of record JAKCPI010020209.1, on the reverse strand, counting down.
AAAAAAAAAAAGTAAGAAATTCATTTTTTTTTTTTCGAAATTTTTTCCAAAAATCTTTGATAAAATCACTTGCAAATTTTTTAAAATTTTAATTTTATTAAAATTGTGATTTTATTTAAAATCTTTAAAGTTTTATAGTAGATTTGTTTTTGTTTTATACTATTTGAATATATTAAATTAATTTAATTTTCTAAAAAAATTTTTTGCCCCCCCCCCCCCCTGATTCAAATTCGTTCCGGCGCCCCTGGCTGCTAGTATTAAATATAACTATAAAAGAACTTTTATAATAACTCCGTTTTAATTTTTGAGAATTTTGGAAATTTTTAAGGAAAAAAATTTTTTTTTTTTAAGGTGTTAAATTGAAATAAATAGAACAAAATGAATTTAAGTTCGTTGCTGCTTTCATAGGCTTAAGTTGCATCATTTGACGAGTTACTGGTAACCCCTTAGAACGAGCATCAAACACGAACTGTAAAACTACCTCATCAACGTGAGGATATCGTCCTTTTTTTGACCCAGTAAAACATTTTTGCGAAGCATTACATGCAATAATTAAATTTTTATCCATACGCCATCTGCGAATGTTTGTCTCAATTATCGCGAATTCCACTTTTTTTCTGCATATGAAATTATTTTTCTTTGACAGCGATTGTAAAACGCACCGCATTTTGGAAAAGATTATTTTTGAAAAAAAAAAGTGCGTCTTAGAATCGATGAAATCTACGGTAATTTAATACTTTTATAGACATAACAGATATAATGAAGGATTATTAAAAGGTTAAAACAAAAAAAAAAACGTAAGTCAAAAACTATACACTTTTATTTTTCGTTATCTATATAAAAATAATAAATAAAAATATTCCGTACACGAATTTAGTTAAATAGAAACTTTAACTAAATGTGTTGAGTACAGTTCAGATCTTGTCACAAAAAAAAGAATGGCCTGCAGCATCAATTGGATGGCTCCTTAGCTGAGACACGACGACGACGACGACGAGATGATCGAACAAAAAGGCAATGAGGTGAACTGGACTCCAATGACGTCATCATCCCTCCTTGGTCCATTTGCTGCTATTCATGCTCGTATGCACAAATGATGATGGTGATAACTAACACACACTCTCACTCTCACAAAGCACAAAATTCATCGCCAAAAAAATTTAGCGATAGCCAGGATTTTTTCTAAAAATGTGAGCAAAAGATCGAGCCCGAAGATATTCTCAGATGAGAAAAGCTTCATTGTTGCTTGGGAATAGTCAGTTGAGCTAGTAGCTGACTGATCAAATAACGTTCTGATGAAATCGAATCGTGTGATCGCTTATTTTATGTGATCAACTTGACTGACTGACATTTTATCTAATCAGTATTGAATGATTTATTCTATGAATTTAGAGATTAACTTAAAAAAAAAACGCAAAAATGATTAACACGTCAAAACACATTGGTTGATAATAAATAATAATTTACGTGGTTTAAACTAAAATGATGATTCTTTCTTTTTTACTTTCTCGTACCTCTATATATATGTTAATATATAGAGAGAGAAAGTATTGGTTTCATGTCAAAAATTCGATGTCGAGATTTTGATGGATCTTCACGTTTTGAGGTCCCCTGAATCCAAAAAAGTGGTTTTCGCGACATGGTCTGTCTGTCTGTCTGTGTGTCTGTGTGTGTGTCTGTGTGTGTGTCTGTGTGTCTGTGAACAAAATATCTCAAGAACAAAAAGAGCTAGGAAGTTGAAATTTTATATTTAAGTTAGGCACCCCCATGGGACGTGACACGAAGCTTTTGAACAAAATCAGCCAAAGAGTACTAGTACTTTACTGATGCACTTTTTCAGTTTTTTTCGATTTTCTCAAAATTTGCTCCAACGATTTTTTTTTAAATTCAAAAATCAATTATTTTTTAGATTCTCTTTAAAATGTATATTCTCATTTTGTGATTGAAATCTTCTGAAGACCACTTTACTCTTGTTCTTCATAGGAAAGATAGGAATTTCTCCTATGGTTGCTATGGTAACAAAATATAAATATTTTGCCATACTTATAAATTTTACATCTTGAAAATCGAATGTACCGTACTGTCGGAAACTAAATACATGTCGACACAAAAAATCTGGTGAGACAAGCACAGTACACAACAGTACACAGCTTTCGATTACCGAAGGTAAGAGAAAGTTGTGTGCTGTGCGCCAGACACACCAGATTTTTTATATTCTTTGTTTGGGATATTTCTAGAAAATTAAATTATTCACTGATGAAACAAGTAGTTTCCGTACGCTATAAAAAAAAATATTAATTTTAGTGTGGAATAGTAAATTTACAAATTTCACTTGTAAATTTACAAATTTATGCGTTCAAATATTTACAGCAAAATAAAACATTTTAAAATTACAATTTTCTTCTTAAAATAGAGTATGTATTGTAATTTTACATACATTGTATATTAATTTTCTTTAAAAATTGTCTTTTTTTACTTTTCGAAAGTACAGGGTCCGGCAAAAAAAACCTCCCCGGTTTGAGCAAGCCACCGCGTGAGTTGTAGTGGGGTTAGAGATGTGGAGGGGGTATTGTTCCGTAGCGGCGTACGTGCCATTTTCAGTGTTCGCCATGGCTTGGCTCGGTGAGCATCGGGCGTTTGTTGTGGAGGAGTTTATTAAAAATGGCGGTTCTGTGATTTCTACTCAACGGGCGTTTCGGATTCGATTCGAACTTGGCCGACGTGATAGTGTTCCTGATGCGAAAACGATTAGAATGTAGGGGACAAACAGGGTCAGCACTAAAAAGAAAACCGACTGGCCGACCTCATACTGCAATAACACCGGAGAATGTGGCGCGAGTGAGAACATCCATCCAACAGTCTCCAAAGCGGTCAGCGGTTAAACATGCAGCTGCCCTGGGATTGTCAGAAAAGAGTGTAAGGAGAATTCTGCATAAAGAACTTCATCTGCATCCCTACAAAATAATGGTTGCCCAAAAGTTGTCTGAAGAAGATTATGAAACTCGCAGGGCTGCATGTGATGACATTTTGCAAAACATTCCCCCAGATGCTGTCTTCATTTCTTCTGATGAAGCCCACTCCCACTTGTGTGGAACTGTTAACTGTGATGTAAAATGGCATCATATAGGCTATTCACAAATATAAGTAATTGTTCTGTATGTTTCTTATTCTTTTTGCAAATGCCTATTGAAATCAGAAGGGTTTTTTTGCCGGATCCTGTAGTTTGGGAACTCTAAAATTGCTACACAATTGCATTTCTCCCATTTTTTCTATGGAGTACAAGAGTAAAGTGATCTTCAGAAGAATTCAATGGCAAAATGAGAATATACATTTTAAAGAGCATCTAAAAAATAATTGATTTTTGAATTTTAAACAAAATCGTTGGAGCGAATTTTGAGAAAATCGAAAAAAAAAACTGAAAAAGTGCATCAGTAATGGGATGCGGGGTCGGCGGAGCTCATTTTTTCCCTCCAACCCTATCATGCGTTTTTGCGACCGGAAGAAATAGAACAGGCCGGCCCGTCGCACGGTCTGACGCCTGTTGAAATGAGGAAGAAAGAGACAGACATACAAAGAAGGCCTGCCTATCCTAACTCGGGTAGCTCGTGGTCGCCATCCACAAGTCGTGGGCCCCTGAGCAATATATTTTCTCTATACATATATAGGTAAAAGAAAGCAAAAAAGTTTAATAGGTGCTATAAATCCGTTTACTAAAATATCTAACAAGAGATTTAATACCATTTGATATTTAATGGATTTCATTCTCGTTATTATTATTATTTTAAACAACTGAAAAGAAGTAAGTTTATCGTTAAACTATTAAATAAATAATCTCTTATCTTGAAATTATTAAAATAATAGAAGCAGATACTTTCATTTAAGTTTGCCAACTTTTAATTATTGTTCAGCTGCCCATTTTTCATCTTAATTATCTCCCACCCGCTGTATCCTTTTGTTTGAACACAAAAAAAAAGGTCATAATCACATTTCTTATCATACACGAGTCGAAAAATAATTAATGGAGGGATATTTTTAAATGAAAGTTAAGTAATTAGCTACGCCTCGTAAAGAGCCTCAGATTATGTTAATATTCCATTAAAAAATTAAATAAACAGAATGGGGATAAATAATATTAACATGGGAGAAAAGAAAAAAAAACGGGAATAAAATATTCTCTCTGCTCCACTTTATATGTTAAGTTACGTATAATTAATAATCTCATGAAATTTATTTGATGAGACACTCAACTAATAAACAAAATAAGGGAATAGCCTTGTTTATCGCTTGAGTTATTTATAGAAAATTTAGGATAATCAAAGAGGAGAAAAGGAAATGAATTTCTAAAAAAGGGGGGGGGGGGGGTTTCTTGTCAGGAAAATTTATATATATATAATACCGGAGTGTTACGTTCTGTTTGACCAACTTCTTGTTGGAATTTTGAAAAGAAAAGGTCAGGGATGGGGCTCGGATTGGATAAAAGACAGACAGACAGACAGACGGACACTTCGCTATTACATATTTATATATTTTTACTTTATTTTACCTATATGTACAGTATATGTTAATATACATATATATAGCTCATTCTAAAAAAAAATCGAAATCGAAGTCCTTAATGATTTCCCTAGAGCAGGTTTGTCAATGATGAAATTTATTTATTTTTTTATAAAAACTACTGTACTAGATGTACCAAATTATGAAACAAATTTGTTTCTTATATGATAAGCAGAAAGGATATAACCAAGAACGTACCCTAAAAATCATTCCCTCACTATGTCCCTACTGCTAAATTCAAAGAGAATCATGAACTTAAATCGAAAAATTCCTTACTAATTGTTTGCTATCTTATTTTTTACTTAGGGGCCATTCATTGATTACGTAAGGACAATTTTAGTCTATTTTGACCCCCCTACCCCCATGTAAGTATACATAAGATTTCTCGAACCCCCCTCACTTTCTTACGTAAGACTTTATCTAGCTCTAATTTTATAAGTTATTTGTTGTTTTTTTTTTTTCAATAAACAATAATAATTATTAAAATAGAATTTAAATTACATTCTACACTATAAAATAAAGGAAACTATTGGGTATCCAAAATGAAATTAGATTCTTTGTATTGAATTTTGATTCTAAAAGTATTACGTAAGAATAAGTTTTACGACCCTCCCCCTACATAAGAACAAGTAGAGATTTTCTTAACCCCCCTCCCCCTCAAGACCCTTACGTAATTAATGAATGATGCCCCTTATATGAACCCTGTTATTCAATGGTGTGTCAAAGACCAAAAAATTCAAAATTGAGTTAAGCATGGATTATTGTTTCAAATGCTTTAATTAATAGTATTTTTTATGAAATATGTCCTAAAAAAATTTATTTTTAATGTAAAAGCATAAAATTATTTTTACAATATTTCAATGCAGGATTTTACATTTTTCAATAATGATTTATGTACTTAACATGTTGTTTCGTAATACTTAATTTGAAAAGAACAATTTTTCATTTATGCGTCAAGTGCAAGACATCGTAAACAACTATACGCTTGAGATATATTGTTGCGTTTATGCCCTAAGTATTTTCAATTATGAACACCGGCATCGCTATTGTTTAGAGGTATTTAATATAAACTCAAGAAAATATTAATTTTATTTATTTCAAATTTATATATTCAATACACTATTACTATATTCCATTTGTTGAAATTTAATACAAGTATTTCATAACCTACAAAAATTATCAATAGTTATATTATAATTCATTTTTTACTTTCTTTTAGCCTAATTCTATAATGTTTTCTATCTTTTTCTATGAACTATATATATATATATATATATATAATTTTCCAATTAACAATAAATTAATATCGTTTAATTGAGTTTTAACCAGTGTGATTTTAACAACCAATAAAAAGTTATTTACCAAATAATATTATATATATATTTTTCCCTTAAATAAACAAAAATCATTTTTTTTTTGAAAAATGAGAAAATTTTCTCTGAATTCGTAGACGTCAAAATTTAATTTTTTGATATTATTCCTGATAATGAAAATGAAGTTGAGGATGAGGATCAGTGCGATTTCGAAAAGACAACAAAATAAATAATATTAGGTTAGGTTAGGTTGAAGTGGCCGTAATATTAAGTCTATTTCATTATTATAACTTTGATTTACTGTTTCCAAGCTATTTATTCAGAAATTAATTGATGAGAAAATTTTGTTATCACTTTCTATTTAATTTTAAAATATTAATACTATTTAAAATTGATGAATGTGATTTTGATAAAAAGTTTCTATGCTACTAGTATTAAATATAAAGAGACTTTGAAGCATTTTTGCAAATATAATTGGACTTAGAGAATTTTTCAATCATGGGTCAAGGGACTTTGAAGCATTTTTTACAAATATATATCGCACATTGAGAATTTTGCAAAAATAATTTTTTATATTTTATTGTTTATTCTCTAAATTAGTCGTATTTTTAGAGATAATTTATGAATATCTGCCATAATTACAGTATTTACTTGCACAATTGACAAAAAAAATGATATATAATCTAATAAAAACAATTTAAATCAGAAAAACTTTAATGTTGATTTTCTCAAAACTCGATATTTGGTCTTTGACACACCATTGAATAACAGGGTTCATATATGATAGTATTGGCTGTATCTACAAGAGTTTTTAATTTAAAAAAGGCGAAAGGAAAAATTATTAAAAATACTTTAAGACTTGTCCTTAAAAAACCCGTTATTCCTTCACTGTTTTAAAACAGTGTGATTGGAGCAAAATTTGAAATTCTACCAAGCCCCGGTTTAGTTTTTTTAGAAGTTGGCAAAATTTCTATTGACAATATATATACACTAAAGCGAATGATTAAAGAAAGGATGTATTGTTGAAACTATTTTGAACATAAGTTTTTTAAAGATTACATTTTTTAACGTCATTCCCTCACCTTATATTATAAAAAGGAAGGCGCTTATTTATTTAATAATTATAGCATATTTGTATAGGTTTCCGGTAGTAATACAGGACAGTAAAACGAACATAGAAAAGTAAGTTGTCATTCCCTCACCGTCATTCCCTCATAAAATTTTTTGATCTTTCAGCAAGTTAAGTGTAAATAATGACAAGAAGTAGTAATTAAGCGCTGCGGAAACAAAACTAAAGAAAAAAGAGTATGACAGGAAAGTAATTTTTAATTAATATAACTTAAATCAATATGTTTTGTTCGTAACAATTCGAAAAATAGGGTATACAGATCAGTGATGGAATGATTTTTAATATGATTCTACAACAATTAAAAACTCTGAAATGCACCAATTATTTTTTTATTGCACAGCACAACTATAATAATTAAATCCCAACCGCAAAAGAAAAAGTGTTCCGCAAAAAATTTCGTGTGAAAAACAATTTAGTTTCTTAAAAAAAAATTTCCACAGAAAAATTTTTTGAGTTCGGGCACCCCCGAAAAAAATTTCTATATACGCCCCTGGTTAAATTACACAGATTTCCACAAATTGCACATTTACGCGAATCCCTAAATGCATAGTCAATAATTATAATAATTTTTTTTTTTAATTCACTTCTCTCTTCTCTTTAAAAACTTATATTATTTAATAAAGTCAGAAATAAATTTCCTTTTTATAGATTTCCATTTTCTACTGTTTTTTTTTTTTTTTTTTTTTTTTACTCCCTCTCTCTCTCCTTATGATTTCCTTTTTTTTTTTTTTTTTTTTTTTGATAAGTAACATCGTAAATTGTGTCGAATTCTCGACTACCTTCTCCCTCTATATACACACAAGAAAGACCCTTTCGCTTCATTCTTTCTCAAATGAAAAATGATGCCAAAAAAATGGCGAAAGGACTCAATGGGGGGAGGGGGAGGGGGGGGGGGGGTGAATGAAAAATCACGTGCGAATCGTCCTGGCCGAGTCAAGATTTTTATTTCATATAAATTCTATGTGGGTACTTTGCTTCTCTATTGAACTGAAAAAATCGTTTTCTTTTCTCTTGGCAATTAAATTTCATTCTTTATCAAAGAGATGAGAAAATTGATTTCATTTCATCTTATAATAAATTTTTTAGGGATATAGTAGCATTAAAAAAAACGTAAGAAGTTGCTCTGACTATTTGTGTGAGAGGCAAAGGAGAAATATAATACACGTCAGCCCTCGGGCTTGGTGTATTGGTAGCATACCTGCCTTGTATGTCAAGGGTCGCGGGTTCGCGGCAGTCCGATGATTTTATTTAAGCCATACGGATACCAAATGGGTTAAATAAGAATGCCTGGACATCCAATAGATATATTCATTAACGGTTATCGTAAGTCTTATATGGACCCTGTGATGCATTAGTGTGTCAAGTGCCAAAAAAATTAAAAATTGAGTTAAGCAGGGAATATTGTTTCAAATACTTTAATTAATATTATAGTATTTTTTATAAAATATGTCCTAAAAAAATTTATATTTAATGTTACTTGTACAATTGACAAAAAAAATTATATATAGGCCTAATCCAATGAAAACAAAAAACTTGAATGTTAATTTTCTCAAAGCCCTCGGGGCCATGGCGTAGAGGTTAGCGTGCTAACCTCATATACCAAACGTCGCGGGTTCGGACCCCAGGCAGTCCGATGATTTTATTTAAGCCAATTGGATACCAAATGGCTTAAATAAGAATGCCTGGACCCCATATATGTATATTTATTAATAACGGATATCGTAAAAAGTCTTATATGGCCTCAGTTGCCGAAAAGACTGTGTGAATGAGTGTGTGAGTGTGAGTGTGAATGAGAAAAAAGTGTGAATGTTTTAAAAAAAAAAAAAACAAACAAACAAAATTTTCTCAAAACTCGGTAGCTGGCGCTTGACACACTAATGCGTAACAGGGTCCATATGGCCTAAGTTGCCGAAAAGATTCATTGCATGTGTTTGTGTGTGTGAGTGTGAATGGGAAAAAAAGTAATACACGTAAAAAAGTTTGAACACTTTGTTTCTTCTTGAGAAGATCTATTCTAAACTACTGTAATTTATTAAACATTTAATATGAAATATTCTATACATTTATTTCAACGTGAATTTAACACAAATTAGTAGGGTCCGACCGAAACAAGATTTTCAGCCCAACCCGAATATTCGGCCTCAACCTTAGTTTCGGCCGAAACCGTAACCGAAACAGAAACTTGTATTTCCTATAGGTCATTTTGATAACTTACCTACCCCAACATGAAATTCGGAGTTGAAGGACAAACTTCAATGCATTTACATAGGGATTTATATGATAATGTTTGTTTTTGAGTTATTTAGGCTCTCCAAATACTCAAAGATGCCAAAATTTGTAATATTATCAATTGTGCTCGTAAAGGATATCAAGAGAAGTACAGATTCTTTACAGAATTAAATTTTAAACATAAAATAAGTTGAATCAACTGTCAGTGTCAGAGGTTATGCTCAATAAACAACAAGAAATTTGACTGAAACGAAGTTCAAATATACTTAAACACTTTATCTCAGGTAAATAACAAATAAAAATATCTATTTAGTTTCATATAATGATTCAAAACATTATTTAGGATAATCAACAAAGGTGAAACATCTCACAAGTGACAAGTGGGTCTCTCCTAGCTTGAGTAGTGCTTGAATATGTGTTATAATTAAAATAAACGGATATAATCTAAGTAATAAACATATTTAAATAAAAAAGACAGCGATATGAACAACAAGGAAGGGTTTAAAGGTATGTTTACTTTTCTTATTCCAAATATGATTCAACCACCCATTCTACATTTACCTATATATATTTCCATTCATTCATTGCAATTATTCATTATTTTCGAAATAATTTATATTTCTACTGTAAAATTTTAATTACTTAATTACTTGTTTTTTTTTTTTAGTTACTCAGATAGATTCTCATATATACCTGAAGAAAGGCAAAATAAACTCCTGGGATTAAAAAAACAAATAAAATAAATTAATATTTATATTAATCTTTCTATATTAAATTAATATAGGCCTATAAAAATAATAATTATATGTTTTAACACATTATTTCATAGATCTTTATAAGGTAAATGTACATATAATAAATAAATACAAACATTATATCAGGTATTTCCTGTTGTAATTTTATAAAAACCCATCCTTCCTTGTCTTTATTTATTTTTTAATAGCTATTAGCAGACAGATTTTCCAAAAGATATTAAATAAGGACAAAAATAGATAAATTAGAAATTTTTACCATAACCTAACAAAATTGTTCTACCGTTAAATCACATGAAATTAAACTTGTTTATGGATAAATAAGCACCTATATAAATCTAATGATCCTATTTTATATTAATATTTAATCAAATAGCTAAAAAAATTAAAATTTATAAGCTAATTAGCCTGATTTCAAAACCTTTCAATGCAAAGCCTATGGGCGGAATAGCAAAGTTTGTCCTTCAACTTCGAATTTCATGTTGGGGTAGGTAAGTTATCAAAATGACCTATAAAAATTTTTTTTTCATTTTACCTTTTTTTTTTTTTTTTTAATTTTTTTTCCTTTCCGTGAAAATAATTTTACCTTTTTTTTTAGGGAGACTAAATTTTTTTCTCCCTCAAGTGAAAATCATTTGATCTTTTTTACTTTCTCGTATAGAGAAAGTTATGTAATCGTAAAAAAATTCGACTTCGAGATTTTGATGTTTCTCCACGTTTTAGACCTCCCTGAGTCCAAAAAAACCATTTTTGGCATTATGTCTGTAAGTTTTTTCAAAAATTTTGAAATTTTCAATTTTTTTGTTATATTATAATAAAATACTCTATTTTAAAAAGTTTTTATTCTTTGCCATTTTTTCGAAAACTGAATAGTTTTTGAAATAATCAAAGAAGAAATAGAAAATTTTCGTTAATTTTGATAAAAAATCAAAACAAAATCATACAGGTTTGATTTTTTATCAAAATTAACGAAAATTTTCTATTTCTTCTTTGATTATTTCAAAAACTATTCAGTTTTCGAAAAAATGGCAAAGAATAAAAACTTTTTAAAATAGAGTATTTTATTATAATATAACAAAAAAATTGAAAATTTCAAAATTTTTGAAAAAACTTTTTAAGTAAAGTACTACTTCCAAGTGACTTATTTACTCCAAAAGTTGATAGAAATCTACAATTTTAGTGTAAGGAGCATATACCAAATTTCATCGATCTAGCTGCTTTGGTTTTTAAGCAATCGTGTTCACACACACCCAGACGTAATTCCAAAAGAATATACGAGGCCCTCGGTGGTGTAGAGGTTAGGTGCTAACCTCTATACCAAACGTCCGGGTTCGGACCCCAGGCAGTCCGATGATTTTATTTAAGCCAATTGGATACCAAATCTTAAATAAGAATGCCTGGACCCCATATATGTATATTTATTTAATAACGATATCGTTTAAGTCTTATATGGCCTAGTTGCCGAAAGACTGTGTGAATGAGTGTGTGAGTGTGAGGTGATGAGAAAGTGTGAATGTTTTTAATAAAAAAAAAAAATATACGAGAAAGTCTCGGGGAAGTCAATCCCCATATTTTTTTTTTTTTGCATGCGAGTCTCATCCCATCATTTCAGACTCAGGTTTCGGCTACTTTATGGCCGAAACCGAAACTACGGCCGAAACCAGGATTTTTGGCCGAAACTGGCCGAAACCGTAACCGAAATCGAATATTCGGTCGGTTCCTACAAATTAGACAAAAATATCGGATTTTTTTTTATTAACGCCAAATCTTCAAAATTTTAAATTTCCATTTCAATTTTTCTTCGTCTATTTTATTGGGAATTCTTAGAAAAATAAAATTTTTAATCAATATCCAACTAAAAACAAATTAAGTTAATTTGCCACAAATTGAAAATCGACATTTTTGTCTTTGTTTTATTTAAATTGTAATTATTTATTAAAATGATATGAATTTGTGTTAAATTTACTTAGAAATGTTTAAGTTATTTCATTTTAAATGTTTAATAAATTACAGTATCATTAAGAAGACACTGTTTGAAAATTTTCACAGCACGTGGGATTTGAACCCATGGGCGTAACTAGAGAATTTGGCTGGGGGCCATGGGATTGGCTAACCTCCGGTGGGCCTGGAAAGCCCCATATTTTCTCAATTTTTTTTTGGGGCAAGGGGCTTTCTGGGAAGGAGAGGGGGGGGGGGGGGGGGGGGGGGGCAGGTACCCCTAGTTACGCCCATGTTTCAACCCGAGTTGTATAGCAACTCTAGATTCGTAATCCGGAGCTTATTCAATTAGCCACGAGCATTTGATTCCCCCTTGCAATCTCCAGTGTTATTCTCATATCAACATACTTGGTTGTCTAACTAACAGGCGTTCCCATCAAAAAAATATATCTTTCTTGAGAGAATTTGCAGAATAAAAAAAATCCACTGTTATCCGTCTCAAATGTTTTTTTTTTTTTTTATTTTTTTTTTTTAGAGTCATTTTCGGCTACAGAGGCTATTATTTGATGCTGGCATATACAGTAGATAGCCCAAACAATCAATTCACTTTTAAATTTCAGCCCTTTCAAGGAGATTCAACAATAGTTGTCGTTGTTGCCTATCTAGCAGAATATCTCCACCAATGAAGAGTGCACTTAAATTGAGGAATAAAAATATTATAAGATTTTGAGGTTCTAATGATCAAAAGAAGGCGATACAAATTCTTTTATGAGTGGAGAGAATCATAAAAGACTTTTTTTCTCTACGTTTCTTTCTTTCTTTCTTTCATTTTTTAATTAAAATATAAAAGATAAATATGATTTGAGATGTAATTGGCAGTAGAAGGGCACTTGTCAAAAATATAAGAGAGAAAAAGCCAGCCAGTTAAATCCTATTTTAATACACATAAAATAATGAATGACAAAACTTGGAACCATAAACAAAAGAGGGGGCAGGGGTGGGGGGGGGTTGTTTGTCCAGTTATAAAACAGAAAATATATCTGGGGGTTGAATTGCGGAATCGGTCCAGCTCGCGAATCAGATAAAAACTCATCTCTCGAGCAATAATAACAATCATATGGCAGGAACATAAAAAAATGCAATCTTTCTGCAAACAAAAGATCCATCATGTGATAATAGTGGGAATCAGAGAAATTATAATACACTGTAAAAAAAAAAATCTTAATTTTAGTAAATTTACAAATTGTAAATGATAACTACTATGTATTTATCTACCAAACTTACAAATTTATGGGTTCAAATATTTACTAAAATTACAATTTTTTTCGAAAAATATAGTAGGCCTATGTATTTTACATGCATTGTATACTGATATTCGTTAAAAATTGTATTTTTCGAAAGTGTTTTGGGAATTCGAAAATTACCGCACAATTGCACTCTAATTTTCAAATGGCTTTCGAAAATTACAATACATTTGTAAATGTTTTTTTGCAAAGACTTATTTGCCCCCGGGCTTGGTGTAGTTGGTAGCGTCCCTATTTTCTATACCGAACTTCGCGGGTTCCGAGGTTCCGGGTTGCGGCATTCCGATGATTTGGACCATTTGGATACCAAAGAAATATTTAACAAGACTGAGAGTGTTGTTTATTGGTGAGGCCAAACATCCCCATGAACCTCGGGAATCGAACCCAGGATCTCCGCCTTCCCGGACATAGGCGTGCTGTCTATTGCCCAGGAAGGGCGGAGATCCGGGGTTCGATTCCCGAGGCCCATGGGGATGTTTGGCCTCACTAATAAACAACACTCAAATGTCTTGTTTAATATATCTATGAGTAGTTAAGTCCGAATCGAGGTATTTTGAATACTATTATCTTATTCAAATATATAGATCTCGAAAAATATTTGGATACCAAATGGCTTAAATAAGAATGCCTGGACTCCAATGTATAACATATAATATAACATAATAACGGTTATTATTTAAAGTCTTATATGGCCTAAGTTGTTGAAAATAATGTGTGAATTTGAGTGTGAATGAGAAAAAACTGTGAAGGTTTAAAAAAAAAAATATTTATTTAGTATATTTTTGTTTATGAACTTTGATTCCTACACAATTGTAAAATCACGAAAATTTTTTTACAGTGTTGATAGTATTGGATTCATGTCAAATATTCGATGTCAAGATTTGGATGGAAATAAAAAAGTGGGTCCTGCAAAATACAAAATATCTCAAGAACGAAAAAAGCTAGGAGGTTGAAATTTGATATTTAAGTTAGGCACCTGCCTGAGATGTAACAAGAAGCTTTTTATCAAAACCGGCTAAAAAGTACTAGTACTTTACTGATGTACTTTTTCAGTTTTCTTCGATTTTTTCAAAATTCGATCTAACAATTTTTATTAAAATTCAAAAATCAATTATTTTTTTAGATGTTCTTTAAAATGTATATACTCATTTTGCCGTTGAAATCTTCTGAAGGCCACTTTACTCTTTGTCTTCAAAGAAAGAAAAGAAAATTGTTGCCCTGGTAACAAAATATAAACATTTTCCCATTAATTTTACATCTCGAATTTTAATATATCGGCGGAAACTAAATATATGTCGACACTAAAAATCTGGTGTGACAAGCACAGAACACAACTTTCGAATACCGAAAATAAGAGAGCACCAGATTTTTTTAAATTTACCTATATAATTTTTTTTTTAAATATCGTTTCAATAAATGTACTACAGAGTAAGCAGACTACTGATTAAGTCATACGATGAATTTTAAATGGATTATATTAAAAATAAATTAATTTATTGTGTGTATGTTGGGGGGAGGGGGAGTTTTGCGTATTTTCATTTGAAAATTCCAATTAATTTTTAATTCTTTTCATGGTCCATGAAGAAGAGAATAAAAAAGATTAATTCAATTAAATTTTAATTTATAAAACCAACGCTGAGAGCAGCAGCAAGCAGCAGCAAAATCTCTGTCAAGTTGAGAAAATACGCTATTTCTTTTCTTCTTTTTTTTATATTCTAAAGCATTTTATTTTTTTTTTCCTTTTCAATTCTTTTGTTTTGTTGTTTGAAATAAATATATAAATTTTGTTTAATAATAAGTAGACTACTTGAATATTCTTTAAACCGAAAAAAAAAATCTCACAATTGTCAGTATAATTAAACAAAACCCCTAACATGTGTATTTGTTGATACTATGAGAATATAAAATTGACATTTATTAAGTACTTTTTGTTTTAATTTTTACTCTCCGATTAATTTAGCTCTCAGAACTTTCTTTTATGGTGAAAGAAATTACATTTCAAAAAATAAAGGGTAATAACTTTTTGCATTAAACGTTTGAATATGAAATATAAAAAGAGTTGTTTATTATACTTTATGTTACTTTGGTTATATTTTTTATATCTATTTCTTTTATATCAATTTATATAACCTTGAAAATGGCAGCTACCTAACTGCAAACTTGACAATCATGCATGTGCAATCTTTTTGTACCAGCATGCACAAATTCCTTTTGCTTGTCTGTGCAAGAAACAGCTTATGCCAAAAATGTCAAACTCGGAAGGTTATTTATTTATTCGAAGATAATAAGAAACTAATACTCACTTGATTTAAATAGAGATATACAATAAATATTAATATTTAATTTGAAATTTTAAATGAATTAATATGGTCTATATTAAAAAATCTGAAGTGAATGTCGCACAGCACACAACTTTCTCTTACTTTCGGTAATCGAAAGTTGTATTCTGTGCTTGTCACACCAGATTTTTTGTCGACATATATTTAGTTTCTGACAGTTCGCTACATTTGAATTCGAGATGTAAAATTTATAAGTATGGGAAAATATTTATATTCTGTTACCATGGCAACCATTTCTCTTATCTTTCCTATGAAATACAAGAGTAAAGTGTACTTCTGAATTTCAATGGTAAAATGAGAATATACATTTGAAAGAGCATCTAAAAAATAAATGATTTTTGAATTTTAATCAAAATCGTTGGAGCGAATTTTCAGAAAATCGCAATAAACTGAAAAAGTACATCAGTAAAGTACTAGTACTCTTTGGCCTATTTTGTTTAAAAGCTTCGTGTCACGTTCCATGGGGTGTCTAACTTAAATATAAAATTTCAACCACCTAGCTCAATTCCTTCATGCTTCAAATTGAACACAGACACACACCACAGACAGACCATGTCGCGAAAACCACTTTGAAATCTCACTATCCTAGATTTCTATGAAATTTGGATCGCAGATACACACTTTAGAGAAAAATACCCAATTTCAACTTGATATCTCGTTTAAAAAATACGGCTTGTCAAAAAATAAGCAAAAAATCGTCCTATCAACATCTATTTAAATTGCTATAAAATCACTTAGAGTGTCATTTTACAGTTTTTTAGATGACCTTTCCAATGATATACAACACAACAGTGGGAATGGAAAAGGCACTGGAAAAGTCGATTTTCGATTCTTGGAATAGACTTGATATTTTTCGATTCTTGGAATCGAAAGTCGACTTATCGACTTTCAAGTAGACTTTTTAAAAATTCTATAACTCAGGAGAGTAACTCTTAGGAGAGTAAATATTAAATATATTAAAAACATATAACCAAGTATATATTAATTTAAATAAGCGAAAAATGTAGGTACCGTCGGGAGTCGCAACACGGATCTCTCGATTTGTCGATACTTGGTTATGTTTTCCATAATTACTTGATGGACCAACACTTGATATATATAATTCTTTATTTATTAAGTATTTAAACATTTTATTAAATACAACACACACAAATATTATTTTCAATATTTTTATAAAAGAATATTCTATCCAGAAATTGCACGTGATATGGCACCGAACATTAAAATAAAATATTTATTTATTTAGTTAAGAAACATTCACAAAAAAAAACAAAAACAAAAACAGAATATTTCTAATTCTCTCTCAACAGATTTCCTCCAATTATAGAGAGAGGGACTACAGAATTATGTGGGCCTGCCTGTACTTTTTAATTCATACATTCACATGTTCATGGTTTCATAAATATAAATATAAAAATGTTGAATATATAAATAGAAATATACATATACATAAAAAAATATAGTAAGGTGTATATAAATAGTAATATAGTGTTGGTGAGAGGGCTCAAAGATTCTCCCTCCTATTAAATTCTGCGATCATTTTGAATATTGGAGATCTCTCCTTTACAAGTGTACGAGATCTTTCGCAATATAGGAGAGATCTCATTCGGCAGTTGAAAGCGGGGACCTTAAATCCGATTTTGGCCAGCAAATCGCTGCAGTCCCATCGTCCGTCCAGAAGCTTAAACAAATTGTTGACAGAATCGTCTGCTCTTCTTTCAGAGAGACTCCTCATATCAAACAACTGTAAAAGAATCTTTGTACCGTATATTCTGGTCATAATGGCCGCTTGACCTGAAGTACAGATATTTTAAAAACTTTTCTTTGAACTATGAAAGTTGAGTATCAAAATAAAACATTAAAATTGAGGAATTAAGAATGCCACATATGTTCACTAACCGATCTTAGAAAGCGTGTTGATTGGTGTGCTATGTGTAGGTTTTAAAAAGAAAGATGAAAGTCAATCAATGAAAACGTTACAAACTATATTACCATCGAATACTAAGTATGTAAGAAAAAAGTCGATCAGTGAGAATCGATTCTAATCGACTTGAAAGAGTTTCAACTCGACTCTAAAAAGTCGATTATTTAGATCGATTCTTGACAAAAGTCAGAGTTGGAAAAGTCCATCTCTACAAAACAGGGGTGCTAATAAAATCTTTTTAAATTAAAAATTTAATTCTGAAATTGCCGATTGGTAAAAAGAAGAAATTTGAATACTCACGAGTGAATAGCGAGGCTCGTTCTGATAGATGGTCCCAACACGAGTCCAATTGAACCTCTCGAGAAGTTTAAGCCGTGGCGCGTTAAAGGCGTTCTCGCTCGGGACTACACGGAAGAAATTCGGAAAATGATCCGAGGTGAACATCGGGTGAGTATCTGCATACGAGAGCTGCAAAAAAAAAAGAGAGAAAATAAATGTTAGAACATCCTTCTTGTTTAATATTATATTTTCTGCTTATTTTAACTCGTCTTTATGTCAAAAGAATTACTCGGATTATATTACATAAAAATCTGGTGTGACTGGCGCACAGCACACAACTTTCTCTTACCCTTCGGTAAGAGAAAGTTGGGCACTGTGCTGGTCACACCAGATTTTTTTGTGTCGAGATATATTTAGTTTCCGATAGCACCTTAGTTTCAAACTTGCATTTTAAATGTTGACTGCTTCAAATAAACTATGGTTATTTTTCAAAATTTTAATCTCATATTTGGACATTTTATACACAATATAGAATCGTAAATAAATACAAAATTTCATAAGAATTGGAAAAAAAAATTTTAAATGCCTAAAAAGTTCCAAAGGGGACCCCCTTTTGAATCGAAATTAACATACAAATTCCTATAGGAAATTAACATTAGGCCTATGAGAGAAGGCGGAGAGACAGGCGATAATGTTTGCAAGTGAGAGAGAGAGAGATATATGTTTTCTCCTAAGCAATTAAAGACACAAATAAAATAAAAATAAATGGGAATTTAAATAATAATTGATTTTTAATCTAATAAAAAGAAAAAGATTTAAATTCCGTTACCATGGCAACCAGTTCTATCTTTCCTATGAAGAACAAGAGTAAAGTGGTCTTCAGAAGATTTCAACGGCAAAATGAGAATATACATTTTAAAGAGCATCTAAAAAATAGTTCATTTATGAATTTTAAAAAAAATCCTTGGAGGGAATTTTGAGAAAATCGAAAAAAACTGAAAAAGTACATCAGTAAAGTACTAGTACTTTTTGGCCGATTTTGTTCAAAAGCTTATTTTGAGATTCTTCAAAGGTACTTAAGTTAAATATAAAATTTCAACCCGGTAGCTCAACTCCTTCATGCTAAAAATCTGTCCACACATACAGACACACACACACACATACATACACACACACACACACACACACACACAGACCAATTTGCGGGACCCACTTTTTTTGGACTCAGGGGACCTCAAAACATGTATATCCATCAAAATCTCGACATCGAATTTTTGACATGATCGCAATACTTTCTCTCTCTATATATTTCATATATAGGGTATGAGAAAGTAAAAACAAAGAGGCATTTTATTATTTTCATTTTTTTCCTAAATTAATTTCAAGAGTAGGTAGATTATTTATTTACTAGCCGGTCTGCATGCCTTCGGCTAACCCTAGCGTTTTCTTAATCAAATGCAGCAAATTTTCAGTCAGTAAAATTCAAAGGAGGATTTAACTTTATCGAATCAGAAGTTCAATACAAAGGGAAACTAAAAATACTTATTGATTTCATTTCAAAAATAAAATCAGAGGTAACCTATCAATATTTTAAATTTTTTACTAGTGAATGTTATTGACTTCTTTTAATACAAAAGAATGCTGAGAGGAATGTTATTGAATATTTGATTTTTACTTTCTCTTATTCTATAAATGAAATATATAGAGAGAAAAGTATTGGATTCATGTAAAAAATTCGATGTCGAGATTTTAAAGGATGTTCACGTTTTAAGGTCCCCTGAATACAAAAATCTGGTGTGACTGGCGCACAGCACACAACTTTCTCTTACCTTCGGTAATCGAAAGTTGTGTTCTGTGCTTGTCACACCAGATTTTTTGTGTCGACATGTATTTAGTTTCCGACAGTACGGTACATTCGATTTTCAAGATGTAAAATTTACAAGTATGGGAAAATATTTATATTTTGTTACCATGGCAACCATTTCTCCTATCTTTTCTATGTAGTACAGGAGTAAAGTGGTCTTCAGAAGATTTCAATCACAAAATAAGAATATACATTTTAAAGAGAATCTAAAAAATAATTGATTTTTGAATTTTAAAAAAATCGTTGGAGCAAATTTAGAGAAAATCGAAAAAAACTGAAAAAGTGCATCAGTAAAGTACTGTCTCTTTGGTCGATTTTGTTCAAAAGCTTCGTGTCAGGTCCCATGGGGGTGCCTAACTTAAATATAAAATTTCAACCTCCTAGCTCTTTTCGTTCTTGAGATATTTTGTTCACAGACACACACACAGACACACACCACAGACAGACCATGTCGCGAAAACCACTTTTTTGGATTCAGGGGACCTCAAAACGTGAAGATCCATCAAAATCTCGACATCGAATTTTTGACATGAAACTAATACTTTCTCTCTCTATATATATTAACATATATAAGAGGTAAGAGAAAGTAAAATGGTTTTCGCGACATGGTCTGTCTCAGGAACTAAAAGAGCTAGGAGGTTGAAATTTTATATTTAATTTAGGTACCTTTGAAGAAGCTCAAAATAAGCTTTTGAACAAAATCGGCCAAAAAGTACTAGTACTTTACTGATGTACTTTTTCAGTTTTTTTCGATTTTCTCAAAATTCCCTCCAAGGATTTTTTTTTTAAATTCATAAATCAACTATTTTTTTAGATGCTCTTTAAAAAGTATATCAGGAAAATTTTTCGTGGAAATCGTTTGAAGTACACTTTACTGATGTGGAAGCATTCGTAGCTCACCGCCATCTATGAATCATTGCGTGGTCAAGTTTAGAACTAAAGTGCTAAGAGCAACTAAATATATCTTGACACAAAAATCTGGTGTGACAAGTACAGTACACAACTTTCTCTTGCCAAAGGGTGTGTGCTGTGCGACCAGTCACACCAGATTTTGTTAAATTTCTTTTTCAGACTTTTCGAAAACAAAAATGCTATTTGCCTCCGGGTTTGGTGTAGTTGATAGCGTGCCTACCTTCTATACCGAACCTCAAGGAGGAGGAGGTAAAGGAAAATATTATTGAATTTCAATCAGGATATTTTTTGCCTAGAGGCCGCTACCACACACGTTGAGGATTTCCTCGAGGCGTGTACTATTCAGGACTGGCCTTGAGGAAAATCCGATGGTGTATGGGGGGGGGGACCTTTAGAGAGATCGGGTCGGGGCTCGGATTGAACAAAGACAGACAGGCATTCCGCATTATACGAGGGCAGGTCAATAAGTCCGTGACTTTTTGAATGAAACACAGGTTTTTGGATAAAAAATTATTTTAATTTTCAACGTAGTCTCCTTTGAGCTCTATACACTTTGTCCAATTATTTTATCCCTTCCAAAAAATAAGATTTGTCGGATTATCATCGTTGGAGTCAAATCTCTTTCCGCCGAGCCATTTTTTCAGGTTTGGAAACAAGAAATAGTCACTCGGGGCTACATCCGGAGAATAGGGCGGATGAGGGAGCAATTCGTATCCCAATTCATGGATTTTTGCCATGGAGCGAAATCCACTTTTTTCCATTTTCTTCTCAAATCACGAGGTAGTCTGCTATTAATAATGGATGTCAAACAAAAACTAAAAGCCCCAGCTGGTTGAAATTTCGACAGGAGTCAGCTGATAGTTGCCTGCAGACAGGAGCAGTGTTGCCATTTCAGTTCAGAGGCGGGAAATTCAAAAGTCACGGACTTATTGACCTGCCCTCGTAGAAAAAGTTTCCTTTAAGATTAGAGTGTAGCCAGAAATGCATTTTAATTATTAATTGCCTGAAACGAGTTGACTGAAAAATTGCGGCACTCGAAAGAGCGAGGGTCCGCTATAGGCGGGCCCGAGCCAGCTGGAGGAAGGTCCTGGAGGGGGCGAAGCTGGTATTCAATAAACACATTAGCTAAAAAAAAAATCTAATTTATTATGATGATTATTTTTATTATTCGTTAATACAATGATTTGTATACTAAATAATCAGCTTTACCGGTAATAAGAAAATAACTTTCATAGTAGAAACAAACAAAAAAAAAAAAATTCAACAAATTTTAAAGTTGAATCCTTTAATCCTATTTTCACTAAAAGACTTTAAGCTTGTATGTTTTTCACAGTTGGAAACGATTTTCGAAATCCAATCCGAGCAAAAGGGGAGGGTGGAAATTAAGCCTAAAATGTAGGCTATCTATATTGGGAACCAAATTAAAAAAAAAGCTGAGCAAAAAAATATTACCATTTTGATTTATATTAGGTTATATTCTTCATTTTTTTTTTTTTTTTTTTTTTTTTTTTATAATTGTTAAATTTATTCGAGAATAAAATACAAAAAAGCCCTCAGGGCTTGGTGTAGAGGTTAGCGTGCTACCCTCGTATACCAAACGTCGCGGGTTCGGACCCCAGGCAGTCCGATGATTTTATTTAAGCCATTTGGATACCAAATGGCTTAAATAAGAATGCCTGGACCCCAATGTAGATAAATTCATAAATAACGGTTATCGTCAAAGTCTTATATGGCCTAAGATGCGGAAAAGACTGTGTGTATGTGTGTGTGAATGTGAGTATGAATTGGAAAAAAGTGTAACTGTTTTTTATTATTAAATAAAAAAGAAAAAATTGAAGGACTTGCCCGGGAGCCGTGGCTCAGTGGGAAGACATTAGCTTCTCGCACCGGAGTCCCGGGTTCGCTTCCCATCCCAAGCGAGAAAAATTTATTTCATTTGATTTGACTACAAATCATTTGAAATAAATAGGGATGGGGTCTAAATGGCCTTAGATGCCGAGAAGGACCTTAAAAAAAAAAAAAAAAAAAAAAATTGAAGGACTTAGTGGAATATAGTCATAAGTAGAGACCGGACAAAAAAGCATAAAAAAATGGAAAAAAAGTGCTTAAAAAGCATAAAAAACTTGAATAAAAAGTTGTTAAATAAGCATATAAGTTGAAAAAAAGCATCTCATAAGCAATTTTTACTCATACCAATGGCGTATACAAATTTTTTTTTAAAGAAGCTAAATTTATTCCGCCCCGCCCCGCGAAAAATTTTTTTTTTGCGGAACCAAATTTTTTTCACCCTGCGGAAAAAATTTTTTTTACAGGGCTATATTTTTTCACACTGCGGGGTTTTTGGAAAAATTTTTTTGGGGGGCGCCCCCTCCCCCCCCCCTTATATACGTCCCTGGTATGCGTGTGTGTATGGGAAAAAAGTTTTTTAATAAAAAAAAAAAAAAAAAAATTATAAATATTCGTAAAATAAGTTCAAATAAGCACGAAAGGGAAAAAAAGCATGAAAACTCAAAAAAAGCATAAAAAATGCAATCTCAATGCACTTAGTTTTTCATAATTCGTATAGAAATTAAATATCTAATGGTTGCTTGTAGATTGTAATCTCATAAACGGTAGTTAAATTCTTGGTTAAATAAAAGATGTTGGTTTTAATTTTTCATATATATATATATATATATATATATATATATAACATATATTTATTTATTTCAGAGTATATATATATATATGAAAAATTAAAACCAACATCTTTTATTTAACCAAGAATTTAACTACCGTTTATGAGATTACAATCTATAAGACTGGTTCACACTAAAAATATTAATATTAATGGTTGCTTATAAAATTGAGCAATAAGCATTTTGCTTAAAATCCGGTCTCTAGTCATAAGCCACCATTTGTCATTTTTGAGATATTCATCTTTACATATCCCTCTTTAATACAACATAAACAAGTTTCTTGATTTTACAATAGTTGGGGGCATATGATAAGTACAAGTTCTTTACTTGGCCAGTTAGTGATGATTTGGGAAGCAAGATAGTCATAAGCCAAGCCAAATGGCGCCGAATTCTGGAGTGAATGAAAATTTCTCTCGTGTTCAAACGACTTATACGAATAAGGGAGCTGAAAATGAAGAGTCTGATTCTTTTTATACTGATAGTTATGATTCTTGGCACCCAACAAACAACAGTTCGCCTCCGGGCTTGGCGTAGTTGGTAGCGCGCCTGTCTTGTTTGTATACCCAAGGGCCGGGGGTTCGGATTCCAGGCAATCCGATGATTCTTTATTTTGGATACCAAATGGCTAAAATAAGAATGCCTGGACCCTAAATAATATATATTCATAAAGGTTATCGTATAAAGCAGTGGTTCCCAACCGGTGTGCCCCGGCACCCAAGGGTGCCGCGAGAATGCCTAAGGGGTGCCGTGAGATATTTAGATGAAAAAAAAAAATAAAAATAAAGAGCCGGAAAAAATAAAGTTTTGCCAAAAAAAGGTCAAATGATTAAAATGGTAGCGGCAAAATTTATATTCTTGCCATTTATGGTTTGATATTATTTATGGGAAGACTAATCAAGATGTGAGGATGCGTTACAAGGGCAGCCAAGGCGAAAAAATAAAACAAAAATCTATTTTTTGTCGACGTTTCGAGTGTCGATCGCACTCTTCATCAGGACAAAAATGATGTCAAATAACCTGACGATTTGACATCATTTTTGTCCTGATGAAGAGTGCGTTCGGCACTCGAAACATCGACAAAAATAGATTTTTGTTTTATTTTTCGCCTTGGCTGCCCTTGTAACGCATCCTCATATCATAATATGCAACCATCAAGAAACAACTAGCTAATCAAGATGTTTTTCCAAATGTTATCAATTGGAAATTATAAGTTGTATCATGAAAAATTATTAATGTTGAATGTTAGAAAAAAAGACAAAAAATAAAAAATAAAATTTATTCTATATTAAGAAAGTAATTATAATAATTTCTTTATTAAAGATGAGTTGAATGAATAATGAGGATATTTTTTACTTTCTCTTACCTATGTATATATGTAATATATATATAGAGAGAAAGTATTGGATTCATGTCAAAAATTCGATGTCGAGATTTTGATGGATCTTCACGTTTTGAGGTCCTCTGAATCCAAAAAAGTGGTTTTCGCGACATGGTCTGTCTGTGTGTGTGGGTGGGTGGGTGGGTGTGTGTGTGTGTGTGTGTTCAATTTTAAGCATGAAGGAATTGAGCTATGAGGCTGAAATTTTATATTTAAGTTAAACACCCCCCGGGACCGGAAAAATAAGCTTTTAATCAAAATCGGCCAAAAATTACTAGTACTTTACTGATGTACTTTTTCAGTTTTTTCGATTTTCTCAAAATTCGCTCTAACGATTTTGATTAAAATTCAAAAATCAATTATTTTTTAGATGCTCTTTCAAATGTATATTCTCGTTTTGCCCTCAAAATTGTTTGAAGCACACTTTACTCTTGTGCTTCATAGAAAAGATAGGAGAAATGGTTGCCATGGTAACAAAATATAAATATTTTGCCATACTTATAAATTTTTACATCTGAATTCAAATATTCCCTACTGCCGGGAACTAAATACATGTCGACACAAAAAATCTGGTGTGACAAGCACAGTACACAACTTTCGATTACCAAAGGTAAGAGAAAGTTGTGGCTATGCCAGTCACACCAGATTTTTTTATTTTTAAATTTAATTTTTTTATCTTTATATGTTAGAATGTAGTCAAAAGAAGATGTCGGAAAAAATTAAGCTTTGCCAAAAAAAGGTCAAATGATTTTCACGCAAGGGAAAAAATTTGCCCCAGGGCGGAAAAAATTTCGTTTTGATAGGGGAAAAAAGGAAGGGTGCCGCTAGTGTGCAAAATTATTCCCAACGCACCTTTGGAGTGCCGTGGACTTGAAAAGGTTGGGAAATGCTGGTATGAAGTCTTATATTGCCTGAGTTGCCCTAAAGACTGTGTGAATGGGAAAAAAGTGTTAGTTTTTTTTTTTTTTTTTTTTTTTTTTTTTTTTCTTAGAGAGATCGGGGATGGGCCTCGGATTGGATAAAGACAGACATACGGACGGATACTCAGCCAATATATACTGTCAGGGCCGCAGACAGGGGGGGGGGGGCAGGGGGGCTATATCCCCGGGGCCCGGGCCCTCCGAGGGGGCCCGGGCCCATTGCGCTCCCACCTTAAAATTCTAAAAAAATAATTTTCATGGTTAAAATTTCAATTAAAAAAATCACTTTCTTGAAATTTTCACAGGGGGCCCGGGCCATTTAAGCTTAAATTTTTCTTAAAATTTAAATTAAAAAAATCACTTTCTTGAAATTTTTTTCCTCAGAGGGCCCGGGCTCTTTAGCTTAAATTTTTCTTAAAATTTCAATTAAAAAAATCATTTTCTTGAATTTTTTTTCCATCAGGGGGCCCGGGCCCTTTAAGCTTAAATTTTTCTTAAAATTTCAATTAAAAAAATCATTTTCTTGAAATTTTTTTCCTCAGGGGCCCGGGCCCTTTAGCTTAAATTTTTCTTAAAATTTCAATTAAAAAAATCATTTTCTTGAAATTTTTTTCCTCAGGGGCCCGGGCCCTTTAAGCTTAAATTTTTCTTAAAATTTCAATCAAGAAAATCATTTTCTTGAAATTTTTTTCCTTAAAATTTCAATTAAAAAAATCACTTTCTTGAAATTTTTTTCCTCAGAGGGCCCGGGCCCTTTAAGCTTAAATTTTTCTTAAAATTTCAATTAAAAAATTTTCATTTTCATTTTCATTTTTCTTGAAATTCTTTTCCTCAGGGGCCCGGACCCTTTAAGCTTAAATTTTTCTTAAAATTTCAATTAAAAAAATCATTTTCTTGAATTTTTTTTCATCAGGGGGCCCGGGCCCTTTAAGCTTAAATTTTTCTTAAAATTTCAATTAAAAAAATCATTTTCTTGAAATTTTTTTCCCTCAGGGGCCCGGGCCCTTTAAGCTTAAATTTTTCTTAAAATTTCACTCAAAAAAATCATTTTCTTGAAATTTTTTTCTTCAGGGGGCCCGGTCCTTTTAACCTCAAATCAAGTTTGATATTTTTCACGACTCAGGATAGCTAAAAACGCAGATTTCAGTGGCTAATTTTTAAAAAATTTTCCATACCCCCAGATCCCCCCCGGAAATCCCCCTGTCCGGATCTGGCCTCGATAAATTATTGTAACTCTCTCTCTCTAAAAGTTGTGTCAAAAAGTGTGTAAAAAATTGTTGGCATGAATGGCACAATAGCCTTTTATACTAAAAAAAAACTGTTTTTTTTTTAATGGGGGGGGGAGGGCCCGTATTAGCAAGTAGCCCCGGGGCCCGTCAAGTCTGACTGCGGCCCTGTATACTGTATATATATAGCTTAAAGGTGCGATTATGTTGGAGCTGTGATAATCGATAAGAGCAAAGAAATCGGGTCGGGATCAAGGAATTGTAGCTCCAACATAAACGGCTCTATTCAAAAGCTTCAGTTTTTTTTTTTAATGTTTTCTCTGCTATGCTCTTAACGACGCTTTTATCATTTATCGCAGCTCCAACATAATCGCACCCTAAGGGATAATAGAGTGGTGTCTGAAAAAAATTGCGGCACTTGATTAAGAGGGTTCGCCGCAGGCCGGCCCGAACCAGCTGGAGGCGAAGGCGGCCGAAGCACCTAGTAAATATTTATTTTAATGGTATGTAAACAAACAAGAACAATGCTTGTGTGGTGAGTGTAAGAGGTTTTTTTTATAAAAATAAATATTTGTCTCTATAGAGGTACGCCTATTTAGGGAATTTCCTTCGCCCTTAAATAAACATCTCTTTTCCAATTCAGTTCTCTACAAACACCTTTCCTCTAGGGATATACTTCTTTTTTTTTTGTCTTTTGTCTTTCATGAATAAATTTATTTTTTTTTTTTTTTTTAGGCTTGTTAATATTTTCTTTCAGATTGGGAGGAAAAATTAACAATATAGTTGAGATTCTTTTGTGTCTTTATATAATTTCATTTTACTCTCGTGATCATTGTTCGTGGCCCCATTTTCTACCTACTGAATAAAAATCATGTTCGTAATTTCACCAAATTTTATTAAATAAGCCGTGAAGTAGGGGAGATATAAATATATGAAGGGCTCAGTTGAAGATAGTAATAGTAAACATAAAGAAATTCCTCCACACCAATAGATATTTAACTTCTAATTGCTTTCAAGTGAGTAATTTTTAATGTAAGTTGATTGAGTGAAAGATAGTCACAAGCCACAAAAGAGAGGTTATGCATATTCAAATATGTCTATACTCTTACAATGTTGTAATTAGAGCTGGAACGGGTGTCAAGAATCATAACTATTAATTTAAAAAGAATCAGACTCTTCATTTTCAGCTTCCTTATTCGTATATGACGTTTGAACACGAGTGAAATTTTCGACGTCATTTTGCTGTGGCTTATGTCTAAAGCCAGGATTCCTATGCAATTGCATATTATATTTGCTAACATGTACGTCCCGGAAAACCAATTTTCTATCCGAATCATGCCCCCTTGGAGCTAGGGTTCAAATTCTATATTGCATAGTTTTGCATATTTGGTGAATATTGCATAAAGTTGCATATTTAAAACTGTTTGCACTTTTTTTAACATATTTTGGCAAAAGTTTTTTAAAGATTTAATTTTTTAATGGTCATTTATATGGATAGAGATGAAATAAGAATGCCTGGACCCCAATATATATATATATATTTTTCATAGTTATTATGAATCGTAAAAAGTCTTAAATGGTCTGAGTTGCCGAAAAGACTGTGTGAATGTGTGATTGGGAAAATGTGTGTTTTTAATAATGTTTTTAAAAAGTTTTTAAACGATTTTCTCAAAATTCGCTCCAACAATTTTGAATAAAATTCAAAAATCAATTATTTTTTAGATGCTCTTTAAAATGTATATTCTCATTTTGTCCTTGTAATCTTATGAAGACCACTTTACACTTGAACTGTTTTTTTTTTTAACACTCACACTTTTTTCTCATTCACACTCACATTCAAACACACATACACTCAGTCTTTTCGGCAACTTAGGCCATTTAAGACTTTAAACGATACTCGTATTTGTATAATATATATTTATTTGGGGTCCAGGCATTTTTATTTAAGCCATTTGGTATCCAAGTGGCTTAAATAAAATCATCGGACTGCCTGGGATCCGAACCCGCGACGTTTGGTATGCGAGGTTAGCACTCTAACCTCTACGCCAAGCCCCGAGGGCACTTGAACTGTTGGAAAGATAGGAGAAATGCTTGCTATGGAATCAAAATATAAATATTTTTCCATGTTTATAAATTTTACATGGCCCTCGGGGTTTGGTGTAGAGGTTAGCGTGCTAACCTCGTATACCAAACGTCGCGGGTTCGATCCCAGGCAGTCCGATGATTTTATTTAAGCTATTTGGATACCAAATGGCTTAAAGAAGAAAGCCTGGACCCTCAATATGTATATAAATCTCTATAACGGATATGGTAAAAGTCTTAAATGGCCTAAGTTGCCGAAAAGACTGTGTGAATGTGTGTGTGAGTGTGAGTGTGAATGAGAAAAAAGTGTGAATGTTTAAAAAAAAAAAAAAAAATTACATTTTGAATTCTAATATATCGGGGGAAACTAAATGCTATATTTCGAATGGTGTGACAAGCACAGAACACAACTTTCGATTACGGAAGATATGAGGTGCGTTCAGTCCCACCAGATTTTTTTACATTAAATTTAGTTTTTATTGCGAAACAAATGTTTATCTTTTTCAACTGGCCAAGTAAAGAACTTGCACTTATTATGTGCAGCCAATTATTGTAAAATCGATGAACTTGTTTGTGAGGTATTAAAGAGGAATATGGCATAAATATCTCAAAAATGACAAAATGGTGGCTTATGACTATATTCCATTAAGCCCTTCAATTAATAAAAAATTTAATCTTCACATCCGCTTTTTGTTATTTTTTTTTTTCGCTTCCTGCAGTTAAGTATATCGTTCCAGGGATCATGGAAAATGCAAAAACAAAATCCAATCAATAAATTAGAAAAAAAAAAAAAATAATTCATTTTTATTTTTCGCAAGTTAAATGATTGTTGACTTTGAAATTTCATGATGGATGAATGTTCTGAGAGGGAGGGGAAAAGTAAATAGCCGCCGGGCGCTTGGGATGGAATTTTTTTTTTATAATTTATACACGTCGTCAAAAAAAAAAAAAATAAAATAATAATAATAAAAAAACTTTTTGCAAGCTTATAATAATAATAATAATATTTTTTAATGAAATCCTATTTAAAGAGAAGCGAATACCTGGAGCAATTTTATTTTTATTTTGATGTGAATACAAAGGTGAAATGCTTATTTAATTTTTACTTTTTTTACTTTCTCGTACCCTATATATGAAATATATAGAGAGAGAAATGAAAGTATTGCGATCATGTCAAAAATTCGATGTCGAGATTTTGATGGATATACATGTTTTGAGGTCCCCTGAGTCCAAAAAGTGGGTCCCGCAAATTGGTCTGTGTGTGTGTGTGTGTGTGTGTGTCTGTGTGTGTGGACCCATTTTTTTAGCATGAAGGAATTGAGCTACCGGATTGAAATTTTATATTTAACTTAGGTACCTTTGAAGAATCTCAAAATAAGCTTTTGAACAAAATCGGCCAAAAAGTACTAGTACTTTACTGATGTACTTTTTCAGTTTTTTTTCGATTTTCTCAAAATTCGCTCTAACGATTTTGATTAAAATTCAAAAATCAATAATTTTTTAGATGCTCTTTCAAATGTATATTCTCGTTTTGCCCTCAAAATTGTTTGAAGCACACTTTACTCTTGTGCTTCATAGGGAAGATAGGAGAAATGGTTGCCATGGTTACAAAATATAAATATTTTCCCATACTTATAAATTTTACATCTGAATTCAAATATTCCCTACTGCCGGGAACTAAATACATGTCGACGCAAAAAATCTGGTGTGACAAGCACAGTACACAACTTTCGATTACCGAAGGTAAGAGAAAGTTGTGTGCTGTGCGCCAGTCACACCAGATTTTTTCCTAAAATTCAACATTTAATTTAAAACAAATATTTTATTTTATTTAATGAATTTCTGAATATTTTGATTTAAATCATGTATGTAATTTGCAAATACAAAAAAAATATAGATCATATTTCAAATCAAAACAGACACACACACCAAGGCTCAATTAAAATATGATTCCTCTTACAAATGCCGACCGGAGAGGAGCACCTCCTGGCTCTCTCTCTCTCTCTCTCTCTCTAGAAATCAGTAAACATTTATAACTATTTATATGTGACTCTATCTTATACTTAAGAAGAGCGAAGAAGTTTTTTTGTATTCGGAGTTTTATTCTGAGGAAAGCAATATAAATATTTTTGATATAATGATATAATGTTTTTGATATAAATGAGAGAGAGAGAGAGA
This sequence comes from Euborellia annulipes, assembly GCA_023213315.1. Classification (NCBI taxonomy): domain Eukaryota; kingdom Metazoa; phylum Arthropoda; class Insecta; order Dermaptera; family Anisolabididae; genus Euborellia; species Euborellia annulipes. The sequence continues at coordinate 14,462 of JAKCPI010020209.1, read as the reverse complement.
GATATGGGCCTCATCCTTCCTATTTATTGGAGGAATCCATCACATTTCGACATCTCGTCACATCATCATCGCCTTCCTCAACCCGGAGGAAGCCACCAGCGACATTGCCATGCAGGTCAACCTAGATAAGTCCTCTTCAATTTTGTTGATTGTTCTCACCAAATCCACGTGTGTGTTGTATATATTCTAATTCATTTTCATTCAAAAAAAAAAAAAAAAAATTTATGTAAAATTTTTTTTATTTTTAAAAGAAATTTCTAAACTACCGGTAATTTTAGTAAATGATTTCTTTTATAAAAATCTTGTCAATTCAATTGTACTACTGTAAAAAAAAATATATTTGAGCAAAATCAATGTTATGCGCCTGAGCCCTATACATATATTCAACCACTGTGTTAAACCCCACATGTCATTGTTGCGAAGCCAATGACTGATTCCAACCATTTTCTTACAAACAATATTTTATTTGATTTATTAATTTTCCCCTTGCCTTCAACTATCAATATTATTATGAAGTTAATTTAAATTAGTGTATATGGCCCCTCCAAAAGGAGCAATTTTACACTTTAAATCATTAACAACTGTTATCATAAAAGTCTTGTATGGCCTATATTGCCGAAAAGACTGTGTGAATGTGTGGGTGCATGTGAGTGTGAATGGGAAAAAAGTGTGAGTGTTAAAAAAAAAATTGGCAATAAAATTGCTCGCCGGAGGCATATTTTTACTGTTTTTTCCCTTCATTGTGCATATTCGGGCACTTTATAGTGTATATTTTAAAGTTTGTTTGTGCATCAACATCCTGGCTCTAGAAATAACATTTTCAATAATCAATTTATACAAGGGTAGGTGAATAAGTCCGTGACTTTTTGAATTTCCCGCTTCTTAATTGAAATGGCAACACTGCTCCTGTCAGCAGGGAACTATCAGCTGACTCCTGTCGAAATTTGAACCAGCTGGGTCTTTTAGTTTTTGCTTGACATCCATTAATAGCAAACTACTTCGTGATTTGAGAAGAAAATTGAAAAAAGTGCTCCATGACAAAAATCCATGAAATGGGATACGAATTGCTCCCTCATCCGCCCTATTCTCCGGATTTAGCCCCGAGTGACTATTTCTTGAAAAAATGGCTCGGCGGAAAGAGATTTGACTCCAACGATGATTTTCGAAAAATCTTATATTTTGGAAGGGATAAAAAAATTGGAGAAACGTTGGACAAAGTGTATAGAGCTCAAAGGAGACTACGTTGAAAAATAAAATAATTTTTTATCCAAAAACCTGTGTTTCATTCAAAAAGTCACGGACCTATTGACCTGCTCCTCGTTAAAGACCGATTGATTGTCATTTAATAAATGTATTAGAAAGAATTAAAAAAAAAAAGGAATCATTGCACGTCTCTAGAGGATGAGAATTTTAATCCACATCAAAAAATGAAGGGTTGATATCAGAGTAGAGACTCCGTTATTGGAATCTCCCTCCCCCCCCCCTTCTACTGATTTAAGAGATTACAAAAATCGCAGCTGCTCGTTATTCATAGAAATTGACAAATGTCAAGTCGACTCTTCTGCCGGAAATGAGTTAATGACTTATTACATTTCATATAAATGACAAGCCAAGAGGAGGGGGGAGGGGAGGGGAGGGGACAAAAAACGGCAACAGCGCCTCAGCAGCTGATAAATGCTTTTTATATTAAAATCAAGTGAGAATAAAAAAAAAATGGATTCTCAGGGAAAATCTCCATTTTATTCGAGTTATTTAGATGATCATTTATGGATTAGATAGAGTTAAGAATTTGCAAATAAAAAAAAATCTGGTGTGACTGGCGCACAGCACACAACTTTCTCTTACCTTCGGTAATCGAAAGTTGTGTACTGTGCTTGTCACACCAGATTTTTGTGTCGACATAGATTTAGTTCCCGGCAGTAAGGAATATTTGAATTCAGATGTAAAATTTATAAGTATGGGAAAATATTTATATTTTGTTACCATGGCAACCATTTCTCCTATCTTTCCTATGAAACACAAGAGTAAAGTGTGCTTCAAACAATTTTGAGGGCAAAACGAGAATATACATTTGAAAGAGCATCTAAAAAATAATTGATTTTTGAATTTTAATCAAAATCGTTAGAGCGAATTTTGAGAAAATCGAAAAAAACTGAAAAAGTACATCAGTAAAGTACTAGTACTCTTTGGCCGATTTTGATTAAAAGCTTATTTTTCCGGTCCCGGGTGGTGTTTAACTTAAATATAAAATTTCAACCTCCTAGCTCAATTCCTTCATGCTTAAAATTGAACACACACACACACCCCACCCCCACACACACACACACACACCCACCCACCCACCCACACACAGACAGACCATGTCGCGAAAACCACTTTTTTGGATTCAGGGGACCTCAAAACGTGAAGATCCATCAAAATCTCGACATCGAATTTTTGACATGAATCCAATACTTTCTCTCTATATATATATTACATATATACATAGGTAAGAGAAAGTAAAAATGTGTAAACGAGCTTTGTGTTTTAAATGAAGTAAAAAACTAATGCAACAGGAGTGGAAGGAATAAAAAACAAGGATACGTCTTCTGAATTAATTTTGAACAGATTTTATATATTTTGATAAAATAAGAATTTATATATATCATAGTGGAGCGCAGCGGCGTAACTAGCCTTTGAGGGCGGAGGGGGCGAAGCTCAACTAGGGCGCCGTTTTTTAAGTTGTAATATAATTTTAAAGAAATCTATCAATTTTTTGGACAATCTATCGAAAGAATATGATAAAATCACCGTTCCTAGACTATATCTTAGATGCCCTAGGGCGCCTATGTCGGTATCGAGGGGCGCCAAAGGCTTGAAGCGCCTGAGGCGGAGGGGGCGAGCGCCCCCCTTCGCCCCCACCTAGTTACGCTACTGGTGGAGCGTTTGTCTGTCTCTCTGTCTGTTTGACCAACATCCAGTCTTATAGAGGACATTATGGAGAGTCCAGGAAAAATAATTAGGTTCCCAAATTCTCAAAAAATTTGAGAAAATGAATTTTCCCATTGGAAAGCATCGAGTTCTGAAAAAATGGTGATAGTCGTTATTCATCCAGGCGTCGAATGAAATAAGCTTCCATCACCCCAGTGGCGTAACGTACACCCCCGTAAAACCCGCGGTCCGGGCCTTGCGGGCAAAAAGCTAGGCCTAAATTGATTTTGACGGTAGAGGGAAAAATTGTTCGCAAATATTGATTTTTCCAAATAGGGTAAAAAAATTCCACCGAAAGAAAAAAATTTCGGACAACGGGGGCAAAAATTTCGTTTCCCTTCCAGGTAAAATGATTTTAATTGGAAGCAAAAAAAATTTTCCGCAAGTCGCCAAAATTCCGATTTCGAAAAAGCTAAAATGATTTTCACCAGAGGGGAGAAAATTAAGTGGAGGGTGCCAAAAATTAATTTCCTTTTCTCCAAAAAAAATCTGGTGTGACTGGTTGCACAGCACACAACTTTATCTTTCCCGTCTGCCCCCTTTGATAACTCAATACGGAAAGGCGCATTATAATTCCTAACCAGTTAAACTGTTCTTTCTTAAATTCTATTTAAATAAATATAAACTTATTACAAATATTTAGGCCTAATAATATGACATATCCAAACCTGCTCAAGTGGCCAGAAAAGGAAATAATAAAATTTCTAAAAATATCCTGAATTATGGGGCACAAAAAATAAAAATTACATGAAAAGAACTATCAGACAAAACATATTAAAAATTTTTTTTTTGTCGAATTTGTTGTTTAATCATATTTATTTTACAATTTGAGATAATGTTGCAAAGTTTCTTGAAGGGCAACGTATAAAATAGATAAGAAATTCCAGAATGTTTTCGGCATTGAATTTGTTTTTTTCCCATTCACACTCACACACACACATACAGTCTTTTCGGCAACTTAGGCCATTTAAGACTTTAACGATACCTGTTATTTGTAAATATATCTATTGGGGGGTCCAGGCATTCTTATTTAAACCATTTGGTATCCAAATGGCTTAAATAAAATCATCGGACTGCCTGGGGTCCGAACCCGCCACTTTTGGTATACGAGGTTAGCACGCTAACCTCTACACCAAGCCCTGAGGGCGACTTACATCTTTACTATTCAGTAAGCCGGACCCTGTATAATAATTTTAAAATTCTTCAAACATAACATTGAGTTGCTCAGGATTACCCAGATATGATGGGTCAAGGGGAGCATATTCAAAGGCAGTCAGTCGGTGCTATTAGAATTTATAAAATTTTAAAGCGTTAGGAAACTACCAAATTTATAATACAAATTTATTTTATAAAAAAAAAAATCTGGTGTGACTGGCGCACAGCACACAACTTTCTCTTACCTTCGGTAATCGAAAGTTGTGTACTGTGCTTGTCACACCAGATTTTTTGTGTCGACATGTATTTAGTTCCCGGCAGTAGGGAATATTTGAATTCAGATGTAAAATTTATAAGTAGACTGGGAAAATATTTATATTTTGTTACCATGGCAACCATTTCTCCTATCTTTCCTATGAAGCACAAGAGTAAAGTGTGCTTCAAACAATTTTGAGGGCAAAACGAGAATATACATTTGAAAGAGCATCTAAAAAATAATTGATTTTTGAATTTTAATCAAAATCGTTAGAGCGAATTTTGAGAAAATCGAAAAAAACTGAAAAAGTACATCAGTAAAGTACTAGTACTCTTTGGCCGATTTTGATTAAAAGCTTATTTTTCCGGTCCCGGGAGGCTGTTTAACTTAAATATAAAATTTCAGCCTCATAGCTCAATTCCTTCATGCTTAAAATTGAACACAGACACACCCACACACCCACCCACACCCCACACACCCACAGACAGACCATGTCGCGAAAACCACTTTTTTGGATTCAGGGGACCTCAAAACGTGAAGATCCATCAAAATCTCGACATCGAATTTTTGACATGAATCCAATACTTTCTCTCTATATATATATTACATATATACATAGGTAAGAGAAAGTAAAAAACTCAATAAAAATAAACGTGCGTCTAATGATTATAATAGTCTATATAATTATGACTGAATGAACATTTTTCTAATTTAAGGATTTAATAAACGAATAGAGAATGTTTTTTTTTTATCCCGGAACGTTTTCTCTCAAAATGCGCGTGACTTGAATTCGTTATCTCTTGACTAATCCAAGAGCTCAAGATTATCTCTCTCTTTCATTCACTCTCTTACAACTTTTTCCTCAAATTAAATATTAAATAATCCCATACAGGTCGAGTCACCGGCTAAAAACCACTTAACTTTTAACATGGATTGTTAGCAAAATAAAAGAAAAAAAATTGCCTGTTAGTTGAGTGACATCCGTACGAGTTTTCTTAATTGGATTATACACTGAGGTGTTAAAGACGAGAATATTTTTACTTTCTCTTACTTAAATATGTTAATATATAGGATACACTGTAAAAAAAAAAATTATTGATTTTACAATTGTGTACAGTGTGGGACAATATTAAGTCCCACCCATGGGTTCTCTACTTGTGATTATTTCATCTTCTATCTATATATAAAAATGAAATGGGAAAAATGTATGTATGTATGTAAATATGTATGTATATGTTCTATAGAAATCCACAATTTTCAATGAATCCATTTGAAATTAAGTACACATATAGAATATGGCTCTAGGAGTAACCTAGTAATAATTTGAATCTCTTAAATGTTTTGGAAAATTAATTATAATCAAATTCCCTTCAATATGGGAACACAAAATCAACAAGTTGGCTAGAATTAGAGAGCGTCCTTTATGCTGTGTGAACCAGCTTCCTACCTGACTAAGGGCTGGGGGTGGAGGCTACGCAGCAGTTGAAAAAACGAAGAGAGGACTCAGGTGTGACTGACCCTTTAAACAGTCATAAACAGACCCTTTTGTGTTGTTCCCAATCGGTACCCTCGCCTCGCTTGATGCTTGGCCGAGGCAGAGCCCCATAAGAAAACTTTAATCAGAGAGTTGTCCAGGCGATGCGTATGCCTTGGCGGCTGGGTGACAATTAAATTTATTATTTTATATAAACACTAGCGGCAAGGTTCGCCTTCGGCGAACCTTGCGCTAGCCAGGGGGCTTCGCCCCCTGGACCCGAGCTGCCTTCGGCGAGCTCTTTTTGCTCGCATATGTTCTTTTCTAGAGCCCCCCCCCTCCACCCACCCCCTTATCTTAATTCACCTCTCGATAATTTAAAACAGCTATTGCCACGGTAATATTATAGTAGAGTCGTAGGATAGGATATGACACCTATCCTATTTCTGAGTTTAAAATAAAGAATGAAAGAATGATTCAATAGGGGCAATTAAATTAAAACGCATACTTAGTTATATCAAGGAATATTAATATTAAAATTCTAAAGACATAAATTTAAGACATAACTAATTAGAAGGTTGAACGAATATTATGTATTTTAAGAAGTTTGTTAATAACAGGCTAAAATTTACTAAAAAAACAACGGAAGGTCGCCGCTTTCAGTAACTTGAAATAACCTCTAATAACAAAAATTAAACGATATTAATTTTTATTTTACTTTAGCACGTGATTAGCGATTTTTTTTTGCCTTTTTTAGACTATAATTTTTAATCAGCCCACGTCCCTTCTAAGGAACCTAAATGCCCCTAAATATCTCTAGGTCTTCTACCGCCCCCTGAAAGTCTGAAACTCCTAGAGGGTGACGTTATCGGGTACGTTGAGAAGCTATGGTTTAAAAGATATTAAAGATATTATAATAGTAATATCCTATGGAAAATTTATATTTCTGAAAAAAATTTGTTAATTCTCACAAATAGATTATGTGTATAAAAATTATATAAATTCTAATAATATTTAAAAAACTGGGGGTTTTTACTTTGTTTTTGGCGGGTGGGAGGATAGGGGTTGGGGGCAATATATTTCGAAAAATGGCTTCTTAAATGACGCCTTGGGCACAAAAGGACTCTACATGCCAAATTTCAGCCTTATAGGTATTGAAGTTTAGGCTGCGCGTTGTCATCACTTAGTCACATCTCTCTTTATATATATAGAGATGGAAAAAAAAGAAGAGTTGAAAAAAAAATGCATTTTTCACAAAAACGATCAATTAGGGTACCGAGCGGCCGGATTTCAAAACACAACACCGAAATTGCTTTTAAGGGGGGGTCATTTAAGGGGGCTTTTAGCGAAGAAAGCATATTGATATCTCATTTGAGTTAAAAGTTGAAAAAACCGAATTTTTTAAGAAAATGACGATTTGGGGTACTTAGAGGCGGAATTTCAAAAAAACCACGAAATTACTTTTTAGAGGTTCATTTAAGGAAACTTTGAGCGTAGAAAGCATATTAAAATCTCATTTCAGTTAAAAGTTGGAAAATCCGAATTTTTTTACAAAAATGACAATTTGGGGTACTTAAAGGCCGAATTTCAAAAAACCCTGAAACAACAAATTTAGATATTCATCTAAGAAAAATTTTAGCGAAGAGACCAAATTAATATCTCATCTCGTTTAAGAATTATTTAAAATTTCAGTTAAAAGTTGAAAAATCCGAATTTTTTTACAAAAATGACAATTTTGGGTACTTAGTGGCCGAATTTCAAAAAACCCTGAAACAACGAATTTAGATATTCATCTAAGAAAAATTTTAGCGAAGAGAGCAAATTAATATCTCATCTCGTTTAAGAATTATTTAAAATACAAAAAAATACCCCATTTAGTGCCCTTGAAATTGGAATTTCGAAAAATGGCTTCTTAAATGACGACTTGGGCACAAAAGGACTCTACATGCCAAATTTCAGCCTTATAGGTATTATAGTTTAGGCTGCGCGTTGTCATCACTTAGTCACATCTCTCTTTATATATATAGAGATGGAAAAAAAAAGAAGAGTTCGCAACATGACCGCCTTCTGCGGCCCTGTAGATTTTGTTTTTAATTTTTTTATTAATTCATTGCCTGCGCTAGCCCTCACTATTTCATTTTTTTTTATTATAAATTTTATTTAATAATATTATCTATTGTAAAATTAAAAAAAAATATATTAAAATAAAAAATATTTAATCCTTATCCGAGGGGAATGTGCTGAGGAGCCGGCTAATTAGTGTGTTGGCTCGGATTTTATTTAATTATATATTTTTTTGTAAATAATAAGGACAAGGCCTGAGTTGAGTGCCCGGTGAGCAAGTCCCCTTTTTTTCCCGGAACGTTGCTCCGGTGTGGAGTGGGCTCGCTGCGGTGGCCGGCGTTCTACACTTCTTACCTCGACTCAGGAGAGTCAAGACCACACACTTCTTATCTCGACTCAGGAGAGTCAACATCACACTCGTCGTCTCGACTCGGGAGAGTCAAGACCAGACACTTCTTATCTCGACTCAGGAGAGTCAACATCACACTCGTCGTCTCGACTCGGGAGAGTCAAGACCACACACTTATTATCTGGACTCTGAAGAGTCAACTACATCTCATCATCGGGACTCAGAGGAGACAACACCGACACTCCTCTCCGTCTCCGTACCGAAACGTTGGAGAAGCCAGCAGCAACGCTCGCCTCTGCCCGTTCCTCGTAACGTCATTGCCGTGTCGTGACGAGGCGATACGAACCACGAGCTGAGATTTGGACATCTTAATCCAACTCCGCCCCGCCACTTCGAGTCCTGAGTGACACCGAAACGTCCGCAGAGTCCAGCTGACACCGAAGCGTCGCAGCTGACTAGCAGGCCTTCAACCGCACCAGGCAGTCCACCGAAACTTCATCGGCACCCGCCGTTCCCAGGGACCGCTCAGATAAGGCCTCACTCTCCTTGACTCCCTTATCAACACCCCTTATTAATAAACTTTTAAATATTATAAAAAAAAATCATATTTTATTTACCCCCTTATCCTAAACAATTTAGAATTTAAGAAATTGTTAAATTCATTTTATTTTCAAAAAAAAACTTTAAAATTAAATAAACAAAAAAGAATTTCAAAAAAAAAAGGAAAAAAAATAGAATTCCAAAAACTTGAAAGAAACAAAATATAAAATAGATTGAAAAGATTTATATCTAAAAAAAAAAAAATAATATAAAAATAAATAAATTTTAATTTAAAATAAAAAATAAATGTATCCTAACTTGAAATTGTGAGGTTTCGCTTAGGCAATGGCAGTCCAAACAGCAGAAGCAGAGCTCACCCTGAGTCAACACACCCCCGGTCCGTCGGACCCTACACGTCGGATACGCTTTGAGTTGAAAAAAAATGCATTTTTCACAAAAACGATCAATTAGGGTACCGAACGGCCGGATTTCAAAACACAACACCGAAATTGCTTTTAAGGGGGGGGGTCATTTAAGGGGGCTTTTAGCGAAGAAAGCATATTGATATCTCATTTGAGTTAAAAGTTGAAAAAACCGAATTTTTTAAGAAAATGACGATTTGGGGTACTTAGAGGCGGAATTTCAAAAAACCACGAAATTACTTTTTAGAGGTTCATTTAAGGAAACTTTGAGCGTAGAAAGCATATTAAAATCTCATTTCAGTTAAAAGTTGGAAAATCCGAATTTTTTTACAAAAATGACAATTTGGGGTACTTAAAGGCCGAATTTCAAAAAACCCTGAAACAACGAATTTAGATATTCATCTAAGAAAAATTTTAGCGAAGAGACCAAATTAATATCTCATCTCGTTTAAGAATTATTTAAAATTTCAGTTAAAAGTTGAAAAATTCGAATTTTTTTACAAAAATGACAATTTGGGGTACTTAGTGGCCGAATTTCAAAAAACCCTGAAACAACGAATTTAGATATTCATCTAAGAAAAATTTTAGCGAAGAGACCAAATTAATATCTCATCTCGTTTAAGAATTATTTAAAATTTCAGTACAAGTTGAAAAATTCGAATTTTTTTACAAAAATGACAATTTGGGGTACTTAGTGGCCGAATTTCAAAAAACCCTGAAACAACGAATTTAGATATTCATCTAAGAAAAATTTTAGCGAAGAGAGCAAATTAATATCTCATCTCGTTTAAGAATTATTTAAAATACAAAAAAATACCCCATTTAGTGCCCTTGAAATTGGAATTTCGAAAAATGGCTTCTTAAATGACGACTTGGGCACAAAAGGACTCTACATGCCAAATTTCAGCCTTATAGGTATTATAGTTTAGGCTGCGCGTTGTCATCACTTAGTCACATCTCTCTTTATATATACCCGTATAGAGATGGAAAAAAAAGAAGAGTTGAAAAAAATGCATTTTTCACAAAAACGATCAATTAGGGTACCGAGCGGCCGGATTTCAAAACACAACACCGAAATTGCTTTTAAGGGGGGGGGGGGGGTCATTTAAGGGGGCTTTTAGCGAAGAAAGCATATTGATATCTCATTTGAGTTAAAAGTTGAAAAAACCGAATTTTTTAAGAAAATGACGATTTGGGGTACTTAGAGGCGGAATTTCAAAAAACCACGAAATTACTTTTTAGAGGTTCATTTAAGGAAACTTTGAGCGTAGAAAGCATATTAAAATCTCATTTCAGTTAAAATTTGGAAAATCCGAATTTTTTTTACAAAAATGACAATTTGGGGTACTTAAAGGCCGAATTTCAAAAAACCCTGAAACAACAAATTTAGATATTCATCTAAGAAAAATTTTAGCGAAGAGACCAAATTAATATCTCATCTCGTTTAAGAATTATTTAAAATTTCAGTTAAAAGTTGAAAAATTCGAATTTTTTTACAAAAATGACAATTTGGGGTACTTAGTGGCCGAATTTCAAAAAACCCTGAAACAACGAATTTAGATATTCATCTAAGAAAAATTTTAGCGAAGAGACCAAATTAATATCTCATCTCGTTTAAGAATTATTTAAAATTTCAGTTACAAGTTGAAAAATTCGAATTTTTTTACAAAAATGACAATTTGGGGTACTTAGTGGCCGAATTTCAAAAAACCCTGAAACAACGAATTTAGATATTCATCTAAGAAAAATTTTAGCGAAGAGAGCAAATTAATATCTCATCTCGTTTAAGAATTATTTAAAATACAAAAAAATACCCCATTTAGTGCCCTTGAAATTGGAATTTCGAAAAATGGCTTCTTAAATGACGACTTGGGCACAAAAGGACTCTACATGCCAAATTTCAGCCTTATAGGTATTATAGTTTAGGCTGCGCGTTGTCATCACTTAGTCACATCTCTCTTTATATACTATAGAGATGGAAAAAAAAGAAGAGTTGAAAAAAAATGCATTTTTCACAAAAACGATCAATTAGGGTACCGAGCGGCCGGATTTCAAAACACAACACCGAAATTGCTTTTAAGGGGGGGGGGGTCATTTAAGGGGGCTTTTAGCGAAGAAAGCATATTGATATCTCATTTGAGTTAAAAGTTGAAAAAACCGAATTTTTTAAGAAAATGACGATTTGGGGTACTTAGAGGCGGAATTTCAAAAAACCACGAAATTACTTTTTAGAGGTTCATTTAAGGAAACTTTGAGCGTAGAAAGCATATTAAAATCTCATTTCAGTTAAAAGTTGGAAAATCCGAATTTTTTTACAAAAATGACAATTTGGGGTACTTAAAGGCCGAATTTCAAAAAACCCTGAAACAACGAATTTAGATATTCATCTAAGAAAAAATTTTAGCGAAGAGACCAAATTAATATCTCATCTCGTTTAAGAATTATTTAAAATTTCAGTTAAAAGTTGAAAAATTCGAATTTTTTTTACAAAAATGACAATTTGGGGTACTTAGTGGCCGAATTTCAAAAAACCCTGAAACAACGAATTTAGATATTCATCTAAGAAAAATTTTAGCGAAGAGAGCAAATTAATATCTCATCTCGTTTAAGAATTATTTAAAATACAAAAAAATACCCCATTTAGTGCCCTTGAAATTGGAATTTCGAAAAATGGCTTCTTAAATGACGACTTGGGCACAAAAGGACTCTACATGCCAAATTTCAGCCTTATAGGTATTATAGTTTAGGCTGCGCGTTGTCATCACTTAGTCACATCTCTCTTTATATATATAGAGATGGAAAAAAAAAGAAGAGTTGAAAAAAAATGCATTTTTCACAAAAACGATCAATTAGGGTACCGAGCGGCCGGATTTCAAAACACAACACCGAAATTGCTTTTAAGGGGGGGGGGGGTCATTTAAGGGGGCTTTTAGCGAAGAAAGCATATTGATATCTCATTTGAGTTAAAAGTTGAAAAAACCGAATTTTTTAAGAAAATGACGATTTGGGGTACTTAGAGGCGGAATTTCAAAAAACCACGAAATTACTTTTTAGAGGTTCATTTAAGGAAACTTTGAGCGTAGAAAGCATATTAAAATCTCATTTCAGTTAAAAGTTGGAAAATCCGAATTTTTTTTACAAAAATGACAATTTGGGGTACTTAAAGGCCGAATTTCAAAAAACCCTGAAACAACAAATTTAGATATTCATCTAAGAAAAATTTTAGCGAAGAGACCAAATTAATATCTCATCTCGTTTAAGAATTATTTAAAATTTCAGTTAAAAGTTGAAAAATTCGAATTTTTTTACAAAAATGACAATTTGGGGTACTTAGTGGCCGAATTTCAAAAAACCCTGAAACAACGAATTTAGATATTCATCTAAGAAAAATTTTAGCGAAGAGACCAAATTAATATCTCATCTCGTTTAAGAATTATTTAAAATTTCAGTTAAAAGTTGAAAAATTCGAATTTTTTTACAAAAATGACAATTTGGGGTACTTAGTGGCCGAATTTCAAAAAACCCTGAAACAACGAATTTAGATATTCATCTAAGAAAAATTTTAGCGAAGAGAGCAAATTAATATCTCATCTCGTTTAAGAATTATTTAAAATACAAAAAAATACCCCATTTAGTGCCCTTGAAATTGGAATTTCGAAAAATGGCTTCTTAAATGACGACTTGGGCACAAAAGGACTCTACATGCCAAATTTCAGCCTTATAGGTATTATAGTTTAGGCTGCGCGTTGTCATCACTTAGTCACATCTCTCTTTATATATATAGAGATGGAAAAAAAGAAGAGTTGAAAAAAATGCATTTTTCACAAAAACGATCAATTAGGGTACCGAGCGGCCGGATTTCAAAACACAACACCGAAATTGCTTTTAAGGGGGGGGGTCATTTAAGGGGGCTTTTAGCGAAGAAAGCATATTGATATCTCATTTGAGTTAAAAGTTGAAAAAACCGAATTTTTTAAGAAAATGACGATTTGGGGTACTTAGAGGCGGAATTTCAAAAAACCACGAAATTACTTTTTAGAGGTTCATTTAAGGAAACTTTGAGCGTAGAAAGCATATTAAAATCTCATTTCAGTTAAAAGTTGGAAAATCCGAATTTTTTTTACAAAAATGACAATTTGGGGTACTTAAAGGCCGAATTTCAAAAAACCCTGAAACAACGAATTTAGATATTCATCTAAGAAAAATTTTAGCGAAGAGACCAAATTAATATCTCATCTCGTTTAAGAATTATTTAAAATTTCAGTTAAAAGTTGAAAAATTCGAATTTTTTTACAAAAATGACAATTTGGGGTACTTAGTGGCCGAATTTCAAAAAACCCTGAAACAACGAATTTAGATATTCATCTAAGAAAAATTTTAGCGAAGAGACCAAATTAATATCTCATCTCGTTTAAGAATTATTTAAAATTTCAGTTAAAAGTTGAAAAATTCGAATTTTTTTACAAAAATGACAATTTGGGGTACTTAGTGGCCGAATTTCAAAAAACCCTGAAACAACGAATTTAGATATTCATCTAAGAAAAATTTTAGCGAAGAGAGCAAATTAATATCTCATCTCGTTTAAGAATTATTTAAAATACAAAAAAATACCCCATTTAGTGCCCTTGAAATTGGAATTTCGAAAAATGGCTTCTTAAATGACGACTTGGGCACAAAAGGACTCTACATGCCAAATTTCAGCCTTATAGGTATTATAGTTTAGGCTGCGCGTTGTCATCACTTAGTCACATCTCTCTTTATATATATAGAGATGGAAAAAAAAGAAGAGTTGAAAAAAATGCATTTTTCACAAAAACGATCAATTAGGGTACCGAGCGGCCGGATTTCAAAACACAACACCGAAATTGCTTTTAAGGGGGGTGGTCATTTAAGGGGGCTTTTAGCGAAGAAAGCATATTGATATCTCATTTGAGTTAAAAGTTGAAAAAACCGAATTTTTTAAGAAAATGACGATTTGGGGTACTTAGAGAGCGGAATTTCAAAAACCACGAAATTACTTTTTAGAGGTTCATTTAAGGAAACTTTGAGCGTAGAAAGCATATTAAAATCTCATTTCAGTTAAAAAGTTGGAAAATCCGAATTTTTTTACAAAAATGACAATTTTGGGGTACTTAAAAGGCCGAATTTCAAAAAACCCTGAAAACAACGAATTTAGATATTCATCTAAGAAAAATTTTAGCGAAAAGAAGAGACCAAATTAATATCTCATCT